>JXOV01000577.1:0-26724 GCA_001014945.1 Clogmia albipunctata | reverse complement strand
GTCAAGGTGTACATCCATGCGGAGGTAAAATTGATGTTATGGAACTAAAAATTTTTCCATCAAAGTCGTTTGAAAGAATTTTACCAAAGTCTTCTTTATAGCACAAGTGCCTTTTTTATTAGTAAAGTGTGACCTTTGTAACCAAAATTCGTCATTTTATATGGAAAATCACTTTAATACTGGAGGTTCAAAGTCGTTATTATAGCAAAAGTGCTTTAAAGAATACTTTAAAGTCCTGCTTTTTCTTTATTATGAAAGTATAAGAAGACCACACTTGAATGAGCTTCATTAAATTTATATAAAAGTTTGTTTTGTTCTGCTAATTTAACTGTATCAATGGATGATTTAACTGTTTTAATGTATGAATATTTGAATACGTGACTTTTGATGAAACAACTATATCGGACCTCTCTNTTCAAGGTCGTTATTATAGCAAAAGTGCTTTAAAGAATACTTTAAAGTCCTGCTTTTTCTTTATTATGAAAGTATAAGAAGACCACACTTGAATGAGCTTCATTAAATTTATATAAAAGTTTGTTTTGTTCTGCTAATTTAACTGTATCAATGGATGATTTAACTGTTTTAATGTATGAATATTTGAATACGTGACTTTTGATGAAACAACTATATCGGACCTCTCTATGAATTACAACTACTTGCGACTATGTGCAAGAGAGAGATACAAGATATAATATTTTCTCTATCACTCTCAAAGTGTGTCTCGGCTAAACTAAATTTTAACTTTGAATTTTCAGAAAACGCTCTTTTAGATTTTTATGTTAATTTATTATTATTATTATCGTATGATAAGCAAAGAGTTTTACAATTGTACATCAAGGTCGTTTAACCACTTAATAGCTTCTGGGCAGCATTTATGAATGACATCTAATCCGCCAGGGAACCTCCTCTCAGCACAATCGTTTAATATGTGCGCGATGGTTTGCTCATGGGCTCCACAATTGCCTGATATTTAAAAATGTATACAACTTTGTAGAAAACACGGTCGACAAGCATTATTAAATACACTGATCTTCTTTAAACCCTAGTGTTTAATAATAACTTATATTATCGACCTAGTTGTATAAATAACTACAGTCGATTCTTGGTAATTCAAACCTTCGATAATTCGAACCTCTCAATTATTCAAAACATTTAATATTTCAAACAAAATCAATACAATTTTATGCTCTCTGTGATTCGAACGAAATAAACCTCTGCTGTTTAACAAAATCACTCCGTAATTCGAACTCATCGACGTGTAACACTCGACAATTCGAAATTGCAAATTTATAATTTCAGCATTTCTCTGTAAAATAAAGTAACTGAGCAGTCAGTGAAGCAGCAATGGAATCATTTGAAAATTTGAACGATAAATCGAAATATTTTAAGGGTCCCACGAGTTTCGATTTATCGAAATACTACTGTATTAATTTCGTTAAACTCTATTATTTAGATATTTTAACCCTGTAATGCCCAGATTGTTTATTGAATTGAGAAAATTACTGTAGATAAAGTTTATTTTCTGGAGCACGAATCCAAAGAAAAAAATTAAAAAATGCAATAATTGTAGGTTTTACAGCTCCTCAAAGTTAGCGTGGGCCTTTAAGGGTTATCTTGCCTACTCCTACTCCATTTATAGATTAAAAATAAGACAATAACCTCAGGCAAATTACTAATTTCATACTTTTGTATAAATTGGGCAAAGATGTATCCAAAATCAAAGTAAGGCATGTTTTTAGTTTTTAATGAGGTGATCCCACACAATAATCTGAAGAGCTATTTGCTCCCTCATATCTCTGCCCTCCGCAGTAGGGCTTATTGCCCTTAGATATTGTCAGCTCTAAGGAGGTCTAGCTCTAACCAATTGGTTATTGTTACGCAATCAAAGTTGACAAATGTCAATTCTTTAAATCATTATTTGTGATGATGTGATTAGTACCATGAACTGATGACTCTTTATAGAGGCTATTTAATGGCAGGGTCATGCCACCGAAACAGAACACACATACTTCGAAGAAGATAATCCCTGGCAGCAAACTACTAGTATTAGAAAGATCTGGTTTTTATCTTTTCGATTCTGTGCATTCCATCCAAGCTTTGAAAACCTGTCCAAATTCGAACAAATAATGTTGTTCGACTATTGAGACTAGAGATATTATTTTGTAAATGTAGTTCAGCAAATATTAATCACAAATTGTTCTTATTATTTAATAATGGCAAATAAATTTTTAAAATAAAAAAAATCATTGTTTTTGCTGCGATTTGAACTCACGATTCCAATTTTGTGAATCGTGTTTTCATAAAAATTGTTTTCTCCGATTTATATCGTAATATACGAGTATAAGCGTAATTGTTATAGACGATATGACAAAAATGTTCAATCTTAATGAAACTTATATTTTTTCGAAGTTTAATGATCACAATTTTAATATTAAATAAAAGTAAATAAGAAATTTTTTAACGAAAAAATATAAGTTGTTGTTACACCCAATATTTGCGTCAATAAAGAAACGGAAGTGGGATTTACTGTGGAATTAAAAAAAAAACAAAAATGGTTTATGTTCACTTAATTGGCAAAGGAACCTATGATCAATAGAAACATTTTGTGAAATTGACCGCCATTACCATAAAAACCGGATAGGACTGAAAAAGATCATCTCGTCGTTTTTGTGGAAAACCTTGACAAGATTCCAATTTTGAACCTCGCTTACATCCATCCACAAAAAAAGCCTAAATAATAAATTTCGGAGCCGATCAATTAATTACCTCTGTCGAATTATACTTTTATTAAGACAAATCATCGCCGAGAAAAGCCCAGATAAGGACCGTTTAATTTATTGGCCGGCTCAATCAATTATTGCCTCTGATTACGTTACTGCTTTAAAGCGGCAATGTTTATGGTGCTTTTGGATTGATATGACACCAAGAAAGTGTTAAAATAAATGAAGAAAATGTTAAAGTGAGAGAGGGAGACGGAGAGAGCGAAAAAAACAAAAGACTTGGTTACCAAACAAATTGCGATTAATGAAGACTCGTCATTTGAATGCCGAGAGACTAAACTTGACGACAATGAATCTTCATCTCACTCTTTATCTCTCCGTGTTGCGTAATGTTTAATTGAACAAGGTCAATTTGACACCCTCTTGCAAAATAACGCATTTCTGCAAAATATTCAATTTATGGCCGTCAATCTTGCATTTGCACCAAGAGGCTTTAATTTCTGACCTTTGCTGCTTTGGTCAACAACACGTGCATTGTCTTACTCAACAACAGAAATTTTCCAAATGAGTCTAGGACAAAATTTATTGATCAAAAGAACCGTATTTTTGTTTTTTTAAATTTACAAATGTAATTAACGGTATTTTCGTTTCATTGAAGATTATTGGATTCGGTCGAGTTAAATGATTCATGAACAATTTGTATTTAATAATCATCTCTTTATCCTATCTTTTTAATTTCGTTTTCAAATTTTGCATTTGAAAAAATTCCAATCCAAACTTCTTGTTTTCCTATCTCTAACTTTCTTCATCGGTTTCAATATCCAATGAATCAACTGGTTAATTTTGGAAGAGAACGGTGGACAGCACACCATCTCATAGAAAAATAGTACACAAAACCAGTTTTCAATGTAGAACAATATTGGACAATTGGCAAAGAGCTAATCATTCATTCCAATTACATCCGAGATTATTTCATGAACGCGAAACTCTTTAGATTTAATTGTTTCGCGGAATGTCAAATTAGGGCTCTTTAAGTATCAGTGTCTTAAAGAGCCTGTTCTTAGTTACTGTTGTGAAGTATGGGAGCTCAAGGCAAGCTGCAGCAGATAGAAGTCTTTGAAAGAAAGATACTTAGGAAAATATTTTCCGGCCAGTTCAAGTGGACATTGGTGAGGACCGTTCGAGGTTTAACCATGAACTGGACGACCTCATCAATGGACATAATTATAAGAAAGTTCGTTAAGGCTCAACGGATAAAGTGGTTTGGCCACATTAAACGAATACCGGAAACATCAACGGCACGACAAGTATTGGAAGCTAAACCTTGTGGCAAGCGAAAAAGAGGAAGACCGAGAAGACGATGACTGGATGTAGTTGAGGAGGACTTCGATCTTATCCAATTTTGGCGATTGTGTTCACCAAAATTTGCTTCCAGATGTCCCTATTAAGTTCGGTAACTTGAAACCCCCATCAGATCGAGATCATCCTCAACTGCATAGATGGTTTACACATTACTTTTAAAAAAATGTCCTTTTACATTTGATTTTCAAATGTATACAGGCAATTTACATTTTATTTGATTTTATGTAATCGGCGCTGTTTTCGTTTTCTAAGTACCTTTTCATTTTTGGAACAATAGTCTAAGATGTAAATTAAATTTTGAGAATTTGAAACATATTATGAGAGAAGCCATTATTAAAGACAAGGGTTGTTTTAAGCCACGAGCGTATCGAATGCCTTAAAGAAGGCCCGAGTGTTATGTATGGACAATTTGTAGGGAATTCAATAATCTTTAATTTAATATGGTCGAGCCGTTTTTTTAGATACGTAGCGTAATAGCCTAAAAACCCGCTATGTCAGAAAATATTATCCTTGACTGTGACTTTATTAGCTATCCTATTGTGACCATATTATCATTCACAACGCAAAATAAGTACAGTTTTCGATAGCCATTATTACTTTATTTGAATTCAAAAATTTTGTATTCTATTTCCTCATTTCTCGAAATCAGGGTTTTTGGACTTTCAATGTGAGCTACTAGCGGCCTGCTATGATATCGCGACCCAAATCTTCGCAATTCTGGATATATTTCCGATTGTTTAACTACCCTCATCAATAGATTGTTTATATAATGCTGAGAAAAAGGGGATGCGGCTGTAACGCTGACCCATTCGGCATTTGCGGTTTTTCGTTTTTTTTGCAATGTCGCAAAATTGATTCAAGTATTTGCAAACCTGCTTTGACCTAAAGTTGTAAACAATAAAGAGATATACCGTGTGTAAATTTGAAGATCCAGCTTCTTTTGGTTTTAGAGATATCAAGGATAAACGGGTGCGGCTATAACCTCAATTCACACGGTACATTAATTGGATCTTTTATGTATAAGTTTTGTTAATAATTTTGATAAGTCTGTTTGGTTTTATATTTTTTATCATTATATTTGACACATATTTTAAGTTTAGGCATGAATATAGTATAAGAGGTCTAATATACGCTTTATAAATTAACAATTTTGTTTTTACATCTAAAACAGATTTTCTACAGATTAAAGGATAAATTAGCTTAGTAATATTGTCAATTTTTAATTTAAGAATGGTGATATTATGCGATTTTGTTCCAGTCGAGTAAAAATCTGATAATAGAACGAGACTAGTAAAGTACCTACAAGTGTTCAATTTGACATTGTAATCCTAGTCCACACCATCTTTCTACCTGATGAACGCTCTGTTTTTCAATACCGGTATATACCAAAAATGAACATTAAATCTGCATTCGGTTGTCCGGTTATCTCTGGAACCAGAAATTGAACAAAATTTACACAATGTATTCCTTTCAACAACTTACTTATAGAACGTTGTTTAATGAAAGTGGTGCAAATATTGGTTTCAGTTTTAGCGAAATTACGAAAAATCTAAAAACCCTTCTATTTCACAAAAATTATAGGTCTATATCAATTGAGATTTTATTAGGGTAGTTAAATAGTTCTAGTTATTATAATAAAATATTGAGATAATTGTATATAAAAAAACAAATTTAGGCATAATATTATAATAAATCAAACCATAGATGTTCTTGCGTACAATAATTATTGTCGAGAAGGTTTTTCTATATAGACAGACCAAAATTGAATTTAATTGGAATTCTATTTGATAAAGATTTGCACTGAATAAACTTCCTTATCTTATTCTATTATTATCTTATAGTTTTAAACATACCTACCGTTCTTTCAACTTCAAATATGCTCAGATATCTCATGAATTCCACACGGAATACAGCATTAACCATCAAACACAAGAAATACTTTGCAAAAATTTAATTCATTTCCGTGAAAAGGTCAAATCAAAATCGGAAAATAGGAAGTGATATTTTCCACAAATAACTATTATATGATCAATTTTATAGCTGGAGTTCGATGGCAATGAATCTTGCAAAATTTATTATCGTCCTTGAAATAGAAAACTGTTTAATATCTTTTAAATTATTGAAATTACTTGTAATCAGTCACTTTTTATCAAATAAAGTTTAAAATTTTAAACATAAAAACAAACTGATTAATTTTTAAAAAAATTAAACCAAAACGGGAGAAAAACTTAAGACAACATTACAGACATACATCCTTACAGTACAAATACTAGTAATTTATAATAATTTTAGACAAAACTAAATCAGCCGTTGGAACGACTGCATTCCAACGGCTTCCGGTTAAAATAAAAATCTGTAATGACGTTCACCGTACTTTTTTCAAATATTCGTATTTTAAATTTGACATTTTATAAAAGATGTTTAAGTTGATTTGACACGTATGAATTTTAATATAACTAAATTGACATCATCACACAACATGAAAACGTTGTCATCAACGAAATTCCCTTAACAAACGGAATGACATTAAAGTACAACCAATATTTATGAAGAATTTGACCCCCAATTAATTTTCAAAACTCAATTTGACATCAAAATTGATATTTTCAAAAACCATGAAACCACCAGATGGCGTGCAAAAAACTGCATTTGACTCACTCACACATCCACCCAAAGTTCAATTAAATGACATTTGTACTAAAACGTAAACAAATGATTTTTTTTCTTAAAAATTGCGTTTTTGGTGATTAAAACAGCAAAAAAGTGAATCCTTAAATTATAACATCAATTGTTAGTAATTAGCACTTTTTGTAATAGTAGTTCATATTAAAACTGAATTAAAATTGAGTTGAAATGGTTAAAGTGGCTAAAGTTTTGGTTTGTGGGATGAAGGGAATCGGAAAGACGGCAATAATTGAGCAATTGATCTATGGACACGTTACCAAAGAAACGGTATAGAAAAAATGATTATGTTTGAATCATTTAATGAAAAACCCTCTTTCCAGGAACTATTCCCAACCATTGAGGACACTTACATTGCCAGTTTGGACACAGGAAAAGGTCAACGAGACTTCCTTCGAATATTCGACATAGGAGGCATTGGAGGAAATGCAGAGGTTGCTTTTTTTATAAAATATTTATTACAAAAAATAATCTAATTTATAATATTCCAGTTACCCAGGCACTATATCATGTTCCCCGACGGATTTGTCCTTGTCTATGACCCTGCAGATCCCTCAAGTTTGGACATTTTGGCTGGAATCAAGAACGATATCGATAAATACAAAAAAGAAGTCCCGGTCATCATCATTGCCAACTTGAAGCCTTCTACGATTAGACAGACTTCGAATGACGGGGAGAATCCTCCATCGCCTTCTATCAATCCAGTGGATTCAATCTTGAACAGAGCCAATAACTGGTGCTCAAGGGAGAAAGTTAAGCACTACATTTGCAATGCAATGGAAAGAGCGTCTCTTTACGAACCCTTTATCAATTTGGCAATAAAACTTCATCCACAACAGGCCAAAACCGCTTTCCCTCAGCTACGGCAATTGACTCAAAAGGCCCAGAAAACGGATTCATAATAAGGGCATAAATATTTATGATCAAGATTATTTATTAAACTGTATTTATTAATATTTATAACAAAAATTGAGAATCTCTATTAAATATTTAAAAATAAATTAGTCTAGTTTTTTACAAAAACAAACACATTTTTTTCTCATAGGTTTTTTTCTCTAGGTTAAATTTATTTATTGCAAATTATACTGCCCACGTGAGTGGTGCCGAATGACGAATTGATGGTACATATATTCTATCCTCTTTGTTTAGCATAAAAGTAGATAGAAGAAAAACGCTCACGTAATTATGACACTAAAATTAGTTCTGTCAGACGTTTTTATAGTACAAGTATTTTGAAGAAATCTTTAAAGCACTAGTACTTCTTTATCATTAACCCAACAAATTTAACATATTAAACGTGCGCCACCTAGAAGGGCAGCTTTGTTTTAAACTCTGTCTCTATAGATATTAGTATTTAAGACTGAATTGGAAATATTTTTTGGACACAAATGATCTTTTGGTCGGTGTCATTAATAAAGATAAAAAAAAACTCGGTCTCAAATTGTGTCAGCTTTAAATGTATTGTGTCTGGAAATTACCAAATTGACACGTTCACCATCTTGCATTAGTATTGGTATCTTAATATTATTATTTCTTTAAGTTGTCTTTCTACAGGGTTTACGCGTGATATGTGCGAGCAAGAGAAACAAGTATAGCTTTCTCCATCTTCCCATGGAATTAGAAAAGGAAAAAAAAACATTGTAAGGGAGACAACAAATTTTATTTTAAGAAAACAAATATTTTTTTAAAATTTTGATGTCACCAAATTTTATGCATGTTTAAATAAATTAAACATGCATAAAATTTGGTGACCCGATCTTGTTGTATAAATCAAGATATTTATATATTTCATCGCGAGGAAACCGAAAGAACCGAGTCAATTGCCCCAATTTTCATATGTTTTCACAGTCCTTAACTGTACAACGAACCATTTCGGGACTAAACAAAAACTATAAATCATAAGAAATACTTTTAAAACTATTAAAACGAATAAAATTTCCCCCACAACAAAATGTAAACAAAAGTGACGTTTCAAATGTCTTGAACCAGCTGACGTCGACAAAATAAAAAATTCCGAAATTGGTTATATCTGTTATATAAATATCTTGGTATAAATAACTATTAATCTTCCATTCCGGGTTAATAAATTAAGAAACGTTAAAAATACGAAGAATTATAGCCGAAAGATGTAATTGTTTTTAAAGGATATCTTTAACAACTTAAATTTTAGCATCTCTAAATAATTAAAACGGTTCTATTCCAATTCTTCAATGGTTAGAAAGAGTGAACCGTTGTCATTTGTAATACACAATGTAACGCTTACTTTATATTAGAGCAAAGTTTACTGGGAAGTATTTGACAGCACTTTGACATTTATGACATTGTTTGGGTCATACACACACGCACTCAAGAATTTTGTAGTTTAAAAAAATTGTGATTAAAAAGCGATAGAGCCCTCGTTTCGTGTCCATCTGCATTAAAACTTGCCGGTTAGTGCTTATTTGAACGAAGTTAAGTCATTTATCCACCAGAAACCGTGAAATTTATTCAAAAAATGGAGTCGCACAACGAATCTCTTCAATTGCCAAGTCCCATCATAACCAAGAGGACCAGGACGAATTCGACGTGAGTAGACTGAAATACTGTAATTTAGGAGCTAATAAACACTAAAAAGTGCATTTGAAATAGTGAATATCTATTGTGCAATTCTTGGCGTTAATCAAATTATCGATTCTCAATTCGTCAGTTTTTCTAATAAAATGCAGCTTTTTTCATTAATATTTAATTAATTTACATAAAATTAGAATAGAATTTAGTGTATTTGCAATTTCTCTTTATCAGAGACTATTAAACAGAATAAATAACGCTGAATTTGCACCGAATTTAGAGGGGAGAACGTAAAACAATAAAACCAATTACCGGCGCGACCACATTCTCGCATTCGATAAATATTGGACTAATTTTGAAAAAACAACCCAACCTGATTTTGTAGGTCAACTTATTTGCGCACCCAATACAGATAGATAAAAAGAGGTATTCAGTTAATTGGCATTTAACATTTTTCACCTCCAAATCCAATAATAAAGTTTATGTTGATAATCGAATAGAATTTTGGGTGGAACTGAAAAGTTTGAAATGGAGACAGATTTTGTTTAGCTCGCGTTTTTATATCACGTTGTTATAAAAGACTTCATTAAACACCCCCAAATAATAAGTCAATCAAAGAAGGCTTTATAAATAGAAAATGTCAAAAATGGCACAAACTAGAGCGGAAAGCTTTGGTATAAATGAGTTTTGACGCAATGAAACCACGTAAATCATCTATTTTTGATTTATTCAAGCTAGTTTATAGAAGTTGATAGTTTATCAGTTTCATTTTTAATGAATTGTAAATTAAAAATAAAACAACATAATATAACGTTACCGTTATCTTTTCAAATACATATTAATTTTTATTTATTCACAATTAAATAATCGAAAATATAAACTGAAATGGATTTGTAGTTTTTTTTGTTTCAATATTTAGGGGAAATGTTCACAAAATAATATAGGAGCTATATTTGGATTTTGGAGCATCTGACTTGATATTATGTGACCCATAACGGCTTTCGCTAGCCTTCCAAATTCCGAACTAATTCATTCCATTCGCCCAAGTTTCAGAACCCTCAGTAGTAATTCCAGCGCAACGAGTTTTAATTTACATTCGGTTTAATTTAACACATTGTACGTTTTTCGCTAAATCAAAAATTCTCTTGGTGGTTTATTTTAATCCTTAGTGATTCTTGTTATTTTAAAATAGTTTTCTAGAAATATCTGCTCAGTGTCCTAGTGGTTAGCACCCTAGACATCCTCCTCGAGATCGTGGTATCAAATCCCGGACGGATATTTTTCTAGCGCGAAAAAGTTTCCATTTGAGTTTATCAATAACATTGCAAAATAATATTCATAGTAAATTGTATAAAAAAGAAGTAATGGCGCAAATAAATAAATAAAATGGGCGGATTGATTGGATCCGTTTACAACTGGTCTAGGTGCTATTAACTGACTACTAATATACTCAAAAACAAACAGTCACGTAAAGTCTAACACCCATTGGTTGAGGTTGAGACTACCCCTAGTTCCGTCGTGAATGTCGTGGGAATAGTTTATATATTTTCTTATTCTATAAATATTAGATTGTCCTTTATGTGGCNCAACTGGTCTAGGGGCTATTAACTGACTACTAATATACTCAAAAACAAACAGTCACGTAAAGTCTAACACCCATTGGTTGAGGTTGAGACTACCCCTAGTTCCGTCGTGAATGTCGTGGGAATAGTTTATATATTTTCTTATTCTATAAATATTAGATTGTCCTTTATGTGGCTTTACACCTACAGTGGAACAATTTCGATCGTTTCACCGAGACAATATCTATCATTATAATAAAGTTTTTTTTTCTATAAATCCCGATTTTATTAAGCTATGGAAGATAATGAATTAAATAAAACAATCAACAAATTTCATTTAAACTAATTTCCTTGTACGAAAAAAAAATAAAAATATTTCTAATCGCAAATTAAGCGATTCAAATAAGACATACATTTGAAAAAAAATTCAAACCAATTTTTTTGCAAAATAAGGCCAAAAGGCAAAAAGGCCTTTTGTGATTTTATGTTAATTCCAAAATGGTTAGCCTTTAAGTCAAATTTTTAAACAAGAATCACTCCAAACAAGGCACTTCTAACGCTAGGGTGAACACGAGGCTACTTTATGACATCTTATCACAAATCAACAATCACCAACTATTCAATCTTTAATTTTCATAATCAAGAACTTTCTATAGTAAGTTTAAAGCTTATAAACCCCTAAGGATACTTAAAATTTACACCTATACATTTCAATGTTTTGTACTTATAAAACTTATTTGAAGGTCCTAGTTTCTGTATATCCGAAGGGTGTGATTTTATCCCTCATAAAGTTTTTAAGCTTTTACTGCTTATAATAGTTATTTATACAACAAGGTCGATAAGATAGGGCATTATTAAACAGAAGGGTTAGTTTAAGCCACGAGCGTAGCGAGTGACTTAAAGAAAGCCCGAGTGTTTAATAATGCTTATCGACCGTGTTTTATACAAAATTTTATGCATTTTTAAGTAAATTAACACAAAAATTAAGAAAAACATTTGTTGTTCTAATAATTATATTTAAATATTTTGTCTCGCTCGCATTGTTTTCAATTCCGTTCTAATTCCGTTTCTAATTCTAAGAGAAAATGTAGAAAGCAATATCTTGCTTCTCTTTCTTTCACCATCCGGTAAAACCGGATTTTTTTTAATAATAAAGAAAAAGCATTAGTGCATTAAAGAATTCTTTAAAGCACTTATGCTATAATAACAACTTTGACAGAGCAAATTTGAATGTCATAATATCAATTTTAAGCAACAAAAATGCATAAACAGAATTATATAGTTTAAAATGTTTCAACTAAAAATATTGAGAAAACAAAAAAGATATAGTGTTTGAAAATTGGACTCCAGCTGTAAAACTTTATATGGGACAACCTAATAGAATCATTTTTTTTAAATTATATTTTTTTAAACGACTTTTGGATCAAATAACATACGAGATATTTATTTAATTTAGCTAAATATATTCTGTCTGTAGATATGTCCAAACGCCCCAAAATTATAAGCACACGACTGATCGCCAGTCCTGGAGACAATACGATAATGGAGGCGAAGATTTTCCTAATACTTCTTTATATGGAGAAGAAAACTGTTCATATGCTCTTATATATTAAGGCTAAACCCTGTAGAAAGACAACGTAAAGAAATAATATTAAAATCATATTTGTACACAAAACCAATAGAAATGCAAGATGGCGAACGTCTCAATTTGGTAATTTCCAGACACAATACATTTAAAGCAGTTAGTTTAAAACAGAGTTTGAAAGAGAGGTTGAAACAAAGCAAATTGTTCTTTTTTGTATGAATTTAGCTTGCTGCCTTTCTAGGCGGCGCGCGTCAACTGTAACGATCTTTTTTGGAAATCTAGACCTAGAGAAGGTTGGCAAATAATTCGCATTGGGTCACCCATCATGTACTTGCATTCCTAGATGAACAAAACTCTATTTTATTTGCGAAATATGCCAATAATTATATCAAAGTAGCCTGTACACGGAATAATTCACGCTCGTTTCACTCGTTAAATAACAGTTGACTTTGGTTATTTTATCAGAGAATATGTTTATTGACATTGGTTATTCATTCTACGCAATTGTATTTAATCTTTTTAGTAAATGTGACTATTTTTATCGCCAAAACCATGCATTCGTTTCCCTATTTGTCGTTATATCAATTTTATACAATAATAATAATAATCAAATGAATGAAAATAGTCGATTGAACAGATAAGTTAACATGTTTTTGTGATGTCCTCAATTGATATTTATATCCACTTATTTGGGTTTGATTTCTAGTATTTTTATTGCATCTAAAATTGCACATTAGCATCGAATTTCATGCTGATTAAACAGACCAATTTAGAATTTTGAGCCACCAGCAATTTGTCTTTATTAATTCAAGTGTATGTCTTTTTGGGTGATTAATTTAGCGGAATTTAATTGTTGGTTTGAGTTCTAAATGACATTTTAAAAATGCATTTTGTGCGATTCCGTATCGAAAAGTAGCCTCTTTTTAACACAAATTAGTTCTATAACGGTTTACTTTTTAACACGGCGTGGTAATATTTCAAATTTTCAAGCAAATTAGTCACCAATTTAATGAAATTACATATTGTTGTCAAACCATTCCGTTGTGAGTATTCCCATCTTGCTCTAATAAACTTGATCAACTGTAATTTTAAATTTAAATATTTTGTTAGAGTATTTCTATTTCTCTCCAATCAATTCAGAATTATTTAAGTGGTGGTTCTCCCTCTAATTTGATTAGACAAACTACACTCTCTGTCTTGGTGCACAATTTGAAAAACCGTGGGACCTTGTTTTTTAGTAATTATCGATTAACTTGTTTTTTTCAGAAATGCACATGCGAAATAGGTTATTAAAGCACTTATTACACTTTATATGGTAATTCGTACTCCATTTCAACACTTGTATAGAAATATACTATTATACAACTAGATCGATAATATAAGTCATTAGTGCTAAACTATGTCAAAAAACAACGTAAAGAAATAATAACTGTTCTGCGCCAGTTAGAAGTACAGCATGCTCAATTCATACCAAAGCTGACTGTTTTACTGCGTCTGACTGCGTAACCATACCCTCTAAAGTAATAATAACATTAAAATTATATTTGTACACAAAACCAATACTAATGCAAATAAATGGACTTAAATTATAATTTTGGTAAAACTCAAGTTTTAAGAAGGTTCACTAGAAAATCTGATAACTGCTATTTATTTTGTTGGTGACACATCTTCCGGATCCTATGTGCACAGTATTTCAAGGACAAAATTTCAATTTTAAATTTAATTAACACGTCAAAGTGACTATATCCACTAGATGGCGAACCTGTCAATTTGGTAATTTTCAGACACAATACATTTAACACGAAAAGAATGTAAGGTTACGCAGTCAAACGCAGTAAAGACAGCAGCTTCGCGCATTCGAATCTTTTAAAGAAGGCCAGTGTGTTTAATAAATCTTATCGACCGTGTTTTATACAAAATGTTGTATATTTTCAAATAAATTAACACAAAAATATAAAAAAAAGTCTTGGACTTTTTAAATTCTAATTTAAAACATAGTTCTCTATCTCACATTCGTTCGTTGCTATATGTGTTGTTTTTCATTTGCATAATTAGGTGTTTCAAAGAAAAGTCCAATATATTCATTTCAATCAAAACGATCTATTTAAATTAAAACCATTCGTTTTTCAGTAAACCAATTCATTAAAAAACGCCTTCTATGATATATGAATTTAACCAATTTGATGAAAATCGTTAAAGGATGAGGTCACAATAAATAATAAGAAAAAAACACTTGTGCAATAAGAAGCACTTTGACAGAAGAAATATTAGTACTGTAATATCGATTTTCAGGTATTTACATTAAAATTTCATTCACATTGTGAAACTAAACGATTATAAGAATTGTTTTGTTTTGGATTTTTATATTAATTTGTGACAAACTGCATAAGAACTTGTATAAAATATGGTCGATAAGCTTAATTAAACAGACGGACATTCCTTAAACTCCTAGTGTTTAATAATGCCTTACTTATTAATCAGTTTAAAATTTAAACAATTATTGCACTACAATCCTCAATAGATACGATGACCTAAATTGAACTTTTCTTCGTAAGAATGGATTCTTAATTATTTATTAAATAAAAATCATCTCACTCTTTCATTCAGATCGCAACGGGCGCTTCAGAATCCAGTGGAGAAGGGTGTGGTGAAATCGTTTAGCCGGGCCAAAGGTCATGGCTTTATTACCCCCACTTCCGGCGGAGAAGACATATTCGTCCACATTTCCGAGTAAGTAGCGAACGGAAAGGGAAGGGATTCACGGCAAAAGTCTCTTTTTGAAGTCGTTCATTAAAGAAAATTGCTGATGATTAGACGATAAAATATAATAGGGGAAATTCTGTAAATTATTATAATTAAGTTAGTTACTTACATATCGGAATTCATTATCTTAAAACAAATTTGCTTTTTGAGAATTTGCGCAATGTCATTTTAAAATTAATGTTATTTAATATTTGGAAAATTAGATCTAAAATAATTGCCCTAAAATCAGTTAAATTGATGAAATACCAATAGTTTCAATGAATAATCAATGATATTTTTTCGTTTTAGTTTTTTTACATAGTATAATCTGTTTTTTTGTTTCCATGTTTTAAAATTCTAACACATGGTGTTATTTTAGTAAATTTGTATTGAAAATAAAGTAGAATTTATGGAATATATAAAATAAACACTTTTTCGACTTCAAATTTTCAAACAAATAAATCTATTTTTAAAATTGGATTTTAAAGATTGACTTGAATTATGATAATCTCATATTTTTTAATTGTAATTAAAATTATAATATTTTGTAATCTTTTACTCAATTATTTTTAAAATTTTATTTATATAAGCATAATAATAAAACAAAATGTATGATAATATCAAAATATAACACCAATATAAATTGAAACCTTAATATGCATACAATCACTAACGTTAATGAAATTAATTACTTAGGAACAACAATAGATAATAAACTAACCTTTCAAAATGAAATAAATAAAAAAATTCACAGTATGTCAAATAAAATTGGACTATTCAAAAGAATCAATAAAAAGCTAACATTAAAAACCAAAATTTTAATCTCAAATTCAGTAATATTATCCACTCTAAACTATTGCGGGATATTACTAAGCTATGCAAATAAAAATAACAAAAAAAGATTACAAATCCTTCAAAATAAAATAATAAGAGTAATATTTAATCTGGACAAATATACGAATACTGAAAAATACAGAATAAAATTAAAATGGCTAAACATTAAATACTTCATAAAATTTTACATATTAGTTGTCATACACAAAATTAAACTAGGCCTAATAACAAAAAAATTAAAAAAGCTGTTAGTAAAAAAAAGAAATTGTAGATATGGGCTAAGAAATTTAAATAAATTTGAAATCTCAAGAGTAGTAACAGAAAAAGATAGGAAAATATGGATTAAGACAGGATTAAAATTATATAATAATCTTGAAAAGTATCATGTAAATTCGAGTCTAGGGAAATTTAAAAAAATTTTAAAACTAAAATACTTAAAAAATAATGAATTTATTATAGTAGAAATAAGAATAGTTTTAAGAATTGTAAATACATGTACATAAAAAATTGGTGAATAAATAATAATAATAAAAATAATAATAATAATTTATAATCCAATTTAAATCAAGGACTATCTCAGCAGGGAGAAAACACCCTCACGTTCTCATGATTTCTATAGTCCGTAAATAGATGGTAATTCATACTAGCTATTCATATTACTCATGGTAAAATGACTCTTTTCTCGTAGAGCATTCCCAAAATACGACAAATCTTTTTGTTAAAAATCGCGATGTTTGTGATAAATAAGTTTTATTTTTATAATTTTAGTTATTTTATATAACTTCAAAATCAATTCTAAAGAAAATTAAGAGTTAAAAACTAAATATGTGTAGAATATTTGTTTCAAAATTTCGAGTTGTCATCAAATTTAGGCCTTCTATCTGGCCATATTTCGGGAATGTACTACCTTTTTCTTATTATTATATTACCATATTACAAAAATTTAAAATATCCTGTAAAGTGGCCTGACCAATACTGCCCTAGTTTGCGGTGCTGAATGGCATGGCGGGTCTAATTACACTTTCTTACCTTTCTTTTCCTAACGCTCCTCAGATCATTTAAATAAATTGATATGTCGATAGCAATAAATTAGATATGATAAAAAAAATAGTGATATGCAGCGAGAAATTGGACGATATATACGTACGAGGAAGTGTGTATGGCGGTCCAACATACCTCCATTGATACTTAATCGTACATCTATACAATTATCTTATTCGTTTTTTTAAAATGAATAATCAATATGTAAACACATACGATAATAAAGTTATGTGATTATATTCATTAAAAGAGCAATTTGAATATATTTTAAAAATATTAATTATCTAATTTCATATATATTTAGAAATTAATCAATAAATGTTATAGCGCTATTAAAACAGAAATATTAGACGGTATAAGATGTTTGTGCTAAACCCGGTAGAAGGGCTAGAGCCAAATTTCATACAAATCAGTCAAAACTCATTTCATTTTTCGTTAATTTTTTAAAATGTGTTTGTGAAATTTCAATTTCATTCACAGAATTGATAATTTTTATACATTTACAACAAATAATAAATATAATTGAAACCGGATGTTGAAGATTCGTTCTCAATAAAATAATGGCAGTTATAAGATTTTCTAGTGAACCTTCTTGAAATATAAAGTTTTAGAAAATTTTAACTTAAAATCAATGATTTATGGAATGGTATTAGTTTCAAGTAAAATTTATTTAGAATTCCAATGAATTTTCATTACTTTCGATCAAAAATTCGTTGTTTCTTCTTCATGGCAATGCTTTACTGGGTTGATTCCTAAAAGTCCATGTATTATTTTTATTAATATCAATTAACAAGTAAAATAAACTAAAAAGATGATGACCATTGACAAGTTAAATTAACGGATGATTAGTTCAGCTAAAACGGCGTGAAATAATTCAAGACGACTTTTTTTTCAACATCATTGATTGTGACTGTTTTAATTGATATTATTACACAAATTCAGTTAATGAAAGATTCAGACATTGCAAATTTTTTTAATAAAATATTTTTTTTATAATACTTACTATTTAAATATTGCTTTCATATATCACTACAGAGAAACTGTTTCTGTAAATTGAATTTATTTTCTTGAAATTAACAATTTATCTATTTTACTTCAAAAAGATAAAGTTGTAAATTAAGCAATATATCGTCGTTCCAGATTAACAATGACTTATTTGTAACGGTTTCTCCATTACAGATGCGTCGTTGTTATTCTGGAATGTGGATATGTATAAATGAACAACTAAAATAGTATTAAAATATTCAAAATTGGTATTAGAATAAATGATTAAAAATGAGCCGTATTTTAACGAGGAAATGGGGGTGAAATACGAGCCAATAAGCGAGTTTTTCATCGTTTCCAAATAAAAAAAACGGTTTTCTTTACAAGCAGAACATACATTTTTATGCATTTTCCTCAAAAATAATCTTAAAAATTGGCTTCTTCAACGGTCTATATTTGAACGGTTATCTAACCTTTACATCGGTCTGGATAAAAATTAAACAGTTTTATTCACAAAATGGCACCGAAATTGTGACTTTGAAACAAACTTTAGTAAGTAAAGAAGTAAGAAATAAAATCAAATATCTATATTTCAACTTAATAATTTAATTATTAAGAAACATTAGCTATTTATTTGAGGAAATTTCATGGAATATATTTGTTGAAAATATTGACAAATTTCATAATAATAATTATCTTCAATTATTCATTAAGTTCATAACAAGCGATAAGCAAGCATTCGGAGCAAGTTTGTTATGTTTGGATCGACCTACTAATCGATCCAAGCGAAATTTGTGTGGCTGCCATCATCGGAGTGAACAGCTGAGATCGTTCTCTGGGTGTATTTTCCTGGGACTCTGCCTGAATCTTGGATAGTTGAAATGTCCAATTGTTTTGCTTTTCGGGGATTGAAGAGGTGTCCCTTGAACCGAACTGTGGACTTGCCTTTGTCATTTGAAGCGCTTATAATTCGATCCTCAAACTCTTTCCAGTGATTCAAACGAATTGAGGCTTTGATTAGGTTGTCCAGGTATCGTTCATGTCCTGGATTAACTCCCACGGGAGGAAGGTCAGCCAAATCTTTGTACTCTCCTTCCATTGGCGCAAGAGCGGAGAGAGCTCTTGAGACCCCGATTTTTCCGTGTCTGATTTCGTGTTCCATTAAATCGGCTCCGATTAGCTCCTCGTTGGCGTCCATTCGAATCGGGACGATTTTGTTGATGCACCAGAGGAGTAAGGCGGTGCTTAACAGCCCCCACGAGGTGAGGCAGAGGACTGATAGCGATTGAATTCCCAATAAATACCAACCTCCGCCCTTGAACAGTCCCTGTCTTCCGTTTGTAGTTGATAAAGGAACGGGATTGTCTGCGAAAAGCCCCACAGCCAAGACGCCCCAAACGCCACCCACTCCATGGACAGCACTAGCTCCGACTGGATCGTCTATTCCGAACTTGTCGATCAAAGGCATCGCCATGCAGGTTAAGAACGAGCCAATTACGCCGATTATAATCGCCTCCCAAGCTCGGTAGAGGAAACATCCCGCGGTGACGCTCACCAAAGAGCCCAGGATTCCGTTTATTAGTTCCGTTATTTCCACTTTTCCGTTTCGAAAGTACATCGAGTACATAACGCTGAAACTTCCGCCGCCAAACGAGCCCATCATTGTCATTACAGCTGCCCTCGCTGCGTATTGCCATTTGGCCCCACTCACTCCGTAAGTGCTTCCAGAATTAAAGGCCAACCAGCCCCACCAAAGGACAAAGAGCCCCATGCAGGCGTTCACAGGAGATCCCATTGGTAAAGGGGCGATTCCATTAGCGTATCGACCTAGTCGGGGACCAAGCATATAAGCTGATGATAAAGCGGCAGCTCCACCTGGAAAGAATTATATTTATTAAAAACAAACTCTCTTTCACTGATGGTTTTTCGTTATCAATGTTTTCATGCCCTGTCTATTCATTTCCCAATCTTTCACAATTAACAATTGAATAACAAGTCTACGAATCATTATTTGTTTTGTGATTAGCACCATGAACTGATGATTCTACAGAGAGCCTATTTATTGACAAGATTTTGCCATTGAAACAGAATACATATTCACTGCGTTTCATCCTTTTACGAGAGGGGTATTCGATTAAATTTTAGTTAATATCTCGGAGTGTATCAATCTGATCTCAATTATTTTTGGCACGAAGAAAGGTCTTATTATTGGGCATCGTATGCACTATAATACAAAAGTATAGGTTTGTTGCAAATAATTAAAAAAGGCATGAGTATTCTAATATTATCGACTGGATTTTTCCGTGAACGTAAAAAACAATAACAGTTTACATTAGAGTTAGAGCAATTAGCGTTCATTTTAAGAATGATAAAAAGTAATCTAATGTGTAATAATTATTGTAATTTTATGCTATATTTTCTGCTACACCTTCAAAAGCATTAACAAAAATTTGTTTATTTTAATTTCATATGTGAAATAAAAAGCTTTACTTTATTGATGTACTATGTTCTCTTGTCCTCTGCTTTGTTCCGGTAACAAAACCAATATAATTGTGCTTTCTATTTTTAAACTTGTTTGGACAAAAATACATTGGTCTCGTTGGTTTTGCTATACGTAATGAAATTACATAAACTAATAGTTCTATACGTCAAGGACAATAATTGAAAGTTTTTAATGGTTTAATAGAGATTAGTTTTTTTTTATATTTCAAATGTGAATAAGAAGGACGTTTATTCCTAAATAAAATAAGTTAAAAGTGTTATTAAATAAAATTTAAATATTTTAGATCATTTTATAATTAAAGTATAAAGTAGTTTTCAACTTTTTATTATTTTAATAAACATATCAGTAATATTTTAATAAGTGATTTTATTTAATATAAGTCAAGAGTTTATACTCTCTGAACCCCTTATTTATATTTATTTGTCTTAATTTTAATTTGATCTGTTAACGCTTACCTTTTGCTATTGCAAAACTTTAATAAAACTAAAATGAACGCTATTGTTCGTATTATTTATTTCGTATTATGTATTTATTTAATTAACTAACGATTTAGGATTCACATTAACTTACTATTCAAATAACTTCAACGTTTTTTCAGAGGCTAAAACAATCTTTGTCTTCCAGTATAAAGTCTCAGATACATTTCGAACCACTTCACGCAATTCAATTTAGTCTAAACACTTACAGCTGCGAGAAAATTAATAGCCCACCTAGAACAATTTTTAGTTTTACTACTATTTTTTTACTTATTGATATGTCAGAAGACAAGATTTTCTCCATAAATGATTATAGTACTTGATAGACATTGTAAAGCCGATATCCGAATAAAGGATCATACTAATATATATTGATTGGTTAACAAATATAGTTTTCACGCTTCCAATATATCTTTTTATTGAAATTTGCACTCCTTTATTTTAATTTTATGATTTAGACCTTTCCATTTGAAAATTGTGTAACTTTTGATATCGCGTAATTGCCGACTTTTCCCTCAAAATTGATATTTTTTTAGAAAATTTCTTATATTTTCAGATATCAGACATAAATTGATAAAACTACATACAAAGTTTTAAAAAATAATGCTTTATAATTTAATAATTAAATAATAATAAATAATTTAAAATAGGAATTGTACTAGGTGGGTTATTAATTTTCTCGCAGATGTATATTCTCAATGAATCCCAAATTCAAAAGGACTTTTCCAAGTTATGGAAAGTACTGGAGATATTGTTGATTAAATTCAATGAAACGAGTGTATTCAAATACTTGCAACAAAATGTATATAGTTGTAGATAACAAACCATTTTTTATGACTCATTCGCTTATGTTTCTGAAATAACACATATTTCAAATATAAAAAAAAAGGATTTCAGTTAAGAAATATTTTAACACAAATGCTAAATTTGAAATAACAGAACGTTTTTATGCCTCGATGATTTAGTCTGGATTGTGTAATTCGGGTAATCAAATCGACAATTTGACACACATAATTTTTACAATTACAATCAGATAATTAATCCATACCAATGAGGTGCACTGGGCCACTGCCTGCTATATCCACGGCGCCTAGATTCTGTAGAAATCCTTGTTCTCCCCAGACCCATCCGGCGGGAATGCAATATACCAGAGTGTTGAGGAACGAGAAGATGCAGTACGCTTTAAAGCTGCACCGTTCCGCCATCGCTCCACTGACAATCGTCGTCGCGGTGGTGGAAAAGGAGAGTTGGAAGAGGAAAGCGGCGAAAATGGGTCCCATTAGAGGGTCTCCAACATTGGGATCAATTAGAAAATCGCCAAGAGCTATAAAGGGGTTTGTTAATGAACCGCGACCGAAGGACATGCCGTATCCAAAGAGCCAATACGTGAATCCGCCGAGGACAATGTCGATGATGTTTTTGCACATGATATTAACCTCATTTTTCACTGAAACACACCCCGATTCGAGCATTCCAAATCCCGTTTGCATGGTGAAGATGATAAAGGAGGAGGTCAACACCCAGTTGGTGTCCTCCACGGTTAAATCGTACACTCCCGGGATGATGTAGCTGGAATTTCGCGAATTCCAAAACGTTTCACCGCCGGACCGATTCATGGAATCCAAGTTGAAGAGTTTGACGGACTTCATCTCGACGGTGGAAGTCACGGACTGGGAATGACAAGACCAGGTTCAAGTTCCCCGTCAGCGTACTACCCGGTGAGGAAAGCCTCGACCGAAATGGACTTGTAATCTATCCAATTTGCTGCATTAATTATGAACATGCGATCGAATACGTAAATTCAGTCATCGGATTCTGTAAATCTCTGTGCCCAGAAGCTCACAAACAATTGACAAATCTAACGATTGTTTCCTGAAATTAGTTATCGAATTATTGTTCATTTTTTGTGGGTTTTTGATATTGTGCTCCCAAATATCTTGTTTTGACGGTCACGATGTTGAATGCCCGTTAAAGATAGTCTCGTGAATTTTTCATTTTATTAAGAAATGGTCTCGTAAACAATTGAAACTTTAATGAACCCTAAATAGCGACATAATCACCAAATTCAAGGTTGCCTCCAACGATTTCCTCCAGATAGGAAATGGTATTCCATTTCCTGGCTTCAAATCTAAATGTATTTTTGGGTCAAACAAATATAAATTTATACCAAAACTACCTGGAGACAAAACTTTAAAAAAATGTTTAAAGGAAAGCATTAGGAAGTGAGTTTTTTGTATGTACAGTTCCGAGAAAATTAATAGCCTTCATGGCACAATTATTATTTTCACCTTAATTATAAACTTATAAAGGATTAAGTTTTAAAAGAAGATATTTATCTATTGATATGTCTGTTATATAAAAATAGATATTCTCTATAAATGATAGTCACCCTTTTGCAATATATTAATTTTGAGAAAAAATGTAGAATTGCGCGAAATTAAAGTAGCCCACTTTGACGACTGTTTAGTATCTTAATCTCGTTTTTGGTAATTACCATCGCAAAATAAAATTAAAACTTATAAATGTTGTTAGTTTCTTATATTTGCTTTAAATATAATGCAAATTGTTGGAAAATATGCTGACCAGAGATCATAAAATTGATTGAGAGGGAATTAAATTTGCATATGATATAAAAAGTTCATTTTATAAGAAAATTTATTAGAAAATTAGTGGAATTTATTCATTTGTTGTTTAATGAAAACGTTATACTATACAGTGCCATTTAGAATCCAGGATAAATACGAAATACGTGTACAAATGCCTTCAATCAGTATCAGTATAGGCTTATGGGCCGGTGCGGCCCTTTGCCTGTGTGATCATGTCCCTCCATTGACGTCTGTTGATGGCTGCTTCTTTCCAATTGTGTACTCCTAAAAGTCGATGTGCTGCTTCACTTATGGTTGCGTCATACCGTTTCCTGGGTCTCTTTCCTGTCAGCCGTGCTTCCATTGCTCTTTTGGGAAATCGGCCTTCAATATAAACTCTAAATGGTAAAAGCCTATACCGAGATATTGTTTTCACTCTAAATATCTGTTTTTTTTTTTCATTTTAGTTGGAAATTAATACGATACTAATATTTATTCTCTCAAAGTGGTTCCTAGCACAAATGTGATAATTTATTTATTTTATAATGCCTAAAATCTTAAACAAAACACGGTCTAAAAGCTACATAAAATACGTGGTGCTTCTTTAAAACTCGGCAAGGCTCGTGGTTTGAAACAACCCTAGTGTTTAATAATGTCCTATCTTATCGATCTAGTTGTATAAATAACTATTTTAGAAAATCATAATCCATAAAACATGTTAAACAACTATATTATGTGTAAAATAATAAAATTCTTGAAACATAATGATTTATTTATAGGTGTGCTGGACATTTTTTTTGTCTATTTTATGGATTTCAGTCTTAGTATAATAAGAAAAATGTAGAACATTCTCTCGAAGCGCGGTTAGATGTAAGGCCTAAATTTTAATTTTTTAAATCAATATTTAACACATTTTTAATTTTTATATTTTTCTTTGGTCTTGAATATCACATATCTTAAACTATAAATAGAAAATTTATTCATCTAAAATTTCGCGTTTTTTACAAAATAAGTTGTGACTTCTAGGCCTCCATCTGACCATACTTCGGGAATGTTCTACCAGTAAAGAGTCAAATAACCATGGATTTTAATTACATAAAATCGATATTATGGTACTAATATTTGTTCTGTCGAAGTCGTTTTTTTAGCATAAGTGCTTTAATCTATTATAAAATGCATAAAACGTTGTATGAAACACGGTCGATAAACACATGGGGCTTCTTTAAACCACTCCATACGCTCGTGACTGTAAAGAACCCTATTGTTTACTTATCGATCTAATTATATATATAACTATTACTAGTGTGTGCAATTAAATAGAAATATTCTTTTGCCCAATGATTGCTTTGTTGTTAATTTAAAAAAATAATACGATTATTTTCTTTTTACTTTTAGCATTGAGGGCGAATATGTTCCGATTCCCGGTGACGAAGTGAGCTACCGGTTGTGCACGATTCCACCGAAATTCGAAAAGACACAGGCTGTTCACGTGCAGATAACGCATCTGATGCCGGAGAAGCACTCCAAATGGGAAGAGCCCAACAACGAGGAGGGCCACATCGTGCACTAAGAAGCAAAGTAAAACGTCGATTACAGCAGAAAAATTAAAAAAAAGAGGGGCAAACTTACACCACTTTAAAAGGTCAAATGGTCAGATGGAAGAATTATTCAGGAATTATAGCAGAGACTGATTTACGATCCCCGAAAATGTATACCACTATCCTGATTGAATTATTAAAGAACAAAAAGGAAACCAAGATTGCCCCCTTTAAGCAGAGAATCCTTTATTCTGTTGATCAAAACTTTATGAAAATTGCATTTTTCTGTATTATTGGCGATATTCTCCTCCCTCTTTTCGATTTAAAATGTAGTAGGCTAGAAGTTTGAAAGAACAAAAATGATAATTTCTACCATGTTTTTTGGTGAATCATTTGTTTGTAGCGATTAGATTCGGACGATTTATATATAAATTATATTTTTTGGTAGTTGTTAGAGATCATGTAACATTTTCTTATGAGACCTTGTTACTTAAATTTAAATGGCCCAAAATACACACACACACACAAAACACACACCATTCCATTTCATTATATTGCATTTATGATCCTCCTCTAGCGAGCGAAATATTATCTAATTTCTAAGTATTTTGAGCGTTACTCAATGCCAATTGTATTTTATTTCCCCCCATTGTTAATGCTAAGAGCGCGAAAAACTCTCTCCTTGCCATTTAAACGGTTTTTTGATAAATTGCCAATAAGAAACCCAAAATAACTCCCTCCTCCCGTGTAAGCAATAACACCATCCTATTTACAAATTCGATTATAATTGTTCCTTAACAATGTTATAAATTGTCTGTTAAAAATGGCAGAAAAAAACTGAAGAAATGTCGTTGATTTTTGTATTATTATAATTACTATCGTTGATGTTTTTTAATCAAAATCATTTAATGGTGAATTTAAAAGGAAATTGAAACATCTGAAATGAGCAGTAGGCTATTTATTAAAACAATCATTAACTAGCAACAGTTACATCCAAACACCCACTTAAAGTTATTACTTATTATAAAAACTGTTTATAAAATCGGTTTTATTTGAAATAAAGAATTACAATTTAAAATGAAAAGACGTGGTTTTAATTCCAACAGGACTATATTTGTATAATTAACCGAAACCAAGAATCAAACGGGTGCATAATAAATCTCATAATTAAAATTGCAATAGGCAAGTCCAAATAAAACGGGCGTAAAAATTAATATTTAAATATAATATCTTCATAAACATTCTCATATTCTTCATTTGCACTGTAAATTTTTATTTGAACAAGAAGCCGATTTAGAAACTGGACACGCCTGAAGACAATTGCTGTTATTTACGTGCACCGGAATTGTTAGACGATCATTCTCGATGAAAACCTGGAACAAGAGGATAAGAATTAATTTATGGTAAAACATCGGAAAAAACAAGAAAACTAAACTAGAGATAGTTTTATTATAAATTTTTATAGAAGAAGATTTATATTCAATTGTCTAGAACTCAATTTTTAATTCTCTATACGAGACTGGTAAAACATCCATTATGGCGTGTGCACACCGAAAAGTCTTA
>JXOV01000574.1:0-24086 GCA_001014945.1 Clogmia albipunctata | reverse complement strand
AATGAAAACAAGTATTTTTTTATATCAAAATTAGGAAAATGTATTTTTAACCGCCTCTATGGGCGGGGGTAAGTCACTCGACTGTCTCCTCAGAGGCATGACTTTAAATCCTCCACGGGTCAGATTGATTGAATCCTTTTACAACCAGTTTAGGTTCTATTAAGNAAACAAGTATTTTTTTATATCAAAATTAGGAAAATGTATTTTTAACCGCCTCTATGGGCGGGGGTAAGTCACTCGACTGTCTCCTCAGAGGCATGACTTTAAATCCTCCACGGGTCAGATTGATTGAATCCTTTTACAACCAGTTTAGGTTCTATTAAGTGACAAATAATACACTGAAAACAAATAGTCAATAAAAAGTCAAAGACCGTTGGTTCATTATAAAAATTGACAGTAGAAAACAAGTTAGCTTTTAATACGATAAAAAATTATCGAAAATAATTTCATAAAGTAAATTACACACCACAATTAAAGAGCACACTTATGAGAATCTTCTGTTGCTTAGTCTTTGCAATTTTGATGTCCCTCTAAACTCTTTCACTGTTTTTGGTACACAACTAATATTTGTGGAACGTCGTTTGTGTACATCACTTAATTCCACGGTGCTTCTAGTTTTGTTATTGTTGGCTTAGAATTTTTGACCAGTTTTAAACTGACGTCAAGACAGTAGCTTATCTGATCAAAGCTTTTCTTGCTGCGTTTGTGCATTATGTAGGACTGCATCTTACGCTACTAAAACACCAGTACATAACCTGCCTTATTCTGGAACTGAAATTTCTTTTACCTTTGTAGCAAATAGTACTAGACAATTATTTGTCTCTTACTTGTTGGCTCACTAATGTATTAAAATCCAACCCTCCTACAGGTTGTTTAATTTAACGTCGTCCGCTACGTGAATGCGAAAGAATAAGTTTGAACTCAGAGAGTCAGAGACTATATGGACATAAAGAGACCAACTCTTTATGCTGTTTGTTGTTAAAATGTAATTATATAAGTTAATAAATTAATAGAATAGCCAGTGTGGCTTATGGTTAAAAGTGATTATTACCATTCGTGTAGTCCAATATCAAGAACAAGCAATTTCATTTTTTCAATTTTTTTATAATTTTTTTTTATTGATATAAGTATATATTTGAATCATTCGAATGACAAATCAATATATTTCAATTAAATTTATAAAAAAAAATCTAGCCCCTAGTGAGAGTTTGATTTCTGAACTTAAATAAAATTTCGAAATAAGATCTCTAGTAAGGCAAACTATTCCAGTTGGCAAACTTCGTGTTCTTAGAACTTGCGAAGGTTTAGTTCAGTTTTCATTTCTGCATTTTAGTACTTGCTTCCAGAAATGCGTTGCTGTTAGTATTTTGGCCAAAAAAACTATTGGAAATAATGTCCACCCGTTCAAAATGTACGCGTGTTGCTAATCACAATACCGCTAAATAATTTGAATGCGACGGATAGTTAATTAATTTCTGCAATATATTATTTAATTTTCAAATGCTAAAATAATTTTAAAAACCCTTGTGTCCAAATTTTTTTTCAGATTAATTAATTAATCATTCTACAATAATCAAAACCTTAATCGAGAATAAAAACTAGCCTTAAAAAGCTATATCTACAATATTATATTAACAATTAAACTTCAACTGCCAATGGTTTTGTAATAATTGGCACATGCAAACCAAAGTTTACAAATTGGTAGTAAAAATACCCTTATACTCGTAATATGAAGATTCAAATGATTCAAATAAAATCAACAAATGTTAACAATATTATGAACATATCAATTTTCTTATTCATAGTACTATACTACTGGTATATAGTACGAATATAGACAATGTACTTTAAATATCATAAGATAATTTGTAAGAATAAAACTAAGATACAAATATTATTATAATGTTCGCATAATTAGCACAAAGAATAAACAATAATTAGTTATTTCATTGAATGCCTCAGTTGTATCATAGTTGTCGGACTGTGAATAAAGAAAAGCACGGAGAGATAATCGTGAATTTATTCGGCTCGACTTCACACATCCAGTAAGAATTAAGATAAATTGTGCTCATCAATTAGCCAGAAATTAAATTCTCCCTCCCGAATTATTATTATGACGCATTTGACTGGATTCGCAACTGGCTAGAAGCACAGGCAGCACAGCAGAGGCGAGGCAAGCTGTCCAGATGAGAGGTGCTAGAAGATGAGGAGGAGGAGGGGTGGGCAAATTAAAAATTTATGTAATTAATTCCGCGCAGATATCGCATAATTCAGGAAATCATTGTCGAGAAATGAGCAAAGAGGAAAAGACAGCCGGTCTCAACAACCGGTTTTTGTTGTGATGCGGTCGGGTTTTCATCGCCCATCGTCGTCGTCGTCGTGCCACCGGTTGGTTAGAGGCATTAATCGGGAGCCCGCGCACTCCCGCCCGCACCCTGCCAAAACAGAATTTAAATGAGAACATTGTCTTCGGAAATGATGGCGAATCATAAAACTCCGGGGTGTCGTCATGTTGTGGATTTAAATTAATTTTTTTCGGGGGCTCTAGATCTAGCCCATTTCGCCATCCCAGAAAAAAGTGAAATACCATAATAATGGGGAGCACATCTTGCGGCCTCCTGTACTCTGTACAGTACTGCCCAAACCAGTGGCAATCTGTCGCCTGACAAATTCCGCCGACATATCGTCGGTCAATAAATATTATTACCATACGGATGACGTCACTGCTGCTGGGATGAATTAATGGCCAGGCTTTGGGAGCTTATGCCCGTCCAGCTTGGGATTTGTTGGTGCGGTCTGTGCGCTTTTATTATCATGTATTTATATAGATCTGGGGACTGTCGGATAATGAAAAATTGCAGCCAGCAGTTAACCCTGTAATGGCCAAATTGTATTGTTGAATGGAGTCCTTAGATCAAGATGACTCCCAGAAGTCGGAAATCCATTTCAGTTATTGAACAATGCAACATTTCAATAGATTTTACAACTTTTCCAGCTTTTCAGACCTTTAGACACGATCAGACGTTGACAGTAATCAGATTTTTTCCTACCAGACACATCCACTACAAATATTTCAATAAATTTCATATAAATAAAATTATATTTATTATATATACAATTTATTTTCATAAGAATTTATGGCCCTAACCGTAACAAAATTGATACTTTATATAAAATATTTCAATATAATGATATTTTTAAACGATCTGGANCCTACCAGACACATCCACTACAAATATTTCAAATTATATTTATTATTCATATATCTCCTATTTATTTTCATAAGAATTTATAGCCCTAACCGTAACTAAATTGATACTATCGATTAAATATTTCAATATAATGATTTCTTTAAACGATCTGGAAAAGGAATAGAATGGGAAAGGATAAAATAATTTATCAGACGAACCATTCAGCACCGCACAACACTAGTGCAGTATAGGTCTGGAACCTTTAAAGGAGAGGTTCAATATTAGTAATGTAGACAGTTTGTATGAAATATCAGTTATTTACGGACTTTGAAACCATGGGCTTTTAAAAATACATTTTGATAAAAGCCTAACTTAAATATTGAAGTGAAAATTTTAATGTTTTGTTTTTACTGGATACGTTTGGTTGGAACTCTGTGAATCAGAGATGCATTAGAACGTGTTTCGGGCGATGGCGGCAATAAATTGAAATTATCGAATTTAACACCAATAACGGATCAGACACTAAGCCCCCCGTCATTAATATTCATTATAATTTTCCGTCCGAAAATTTATTTATTTATTCATTCGTTTATTTATTTATTATATTCATTTCCAGCCATTTATTCTCATTTATTTATTTTGAAATTAAAACAAATAATTCGATTTATCTCTGAGCGGCACACCGTGTCCCTTTCCCTACCTTTTCCCCAGCCAGCCAGAGCAAATCGTTGTGAAAAGAGCTTGAATCCGCGAATCGATAATTTTGCAATTTATCACACAATATGCTGCCGAAACAGTTGTTGTTCAGGAATTAGTCAGCACAATTCCTTTCCGACAATTCATTGAGCTTCCCCTCTCGCTTTTTCTCTATTTACCTTTAATTAGTCGCTACTTAAATTTCAGCAGAAATTTTGTTTTGTTGTAAAAGAAACCGCGAAATAAATACCAATATATAAATTGGCACATTATTTATCGCTCGGGCACACATAAATCTGCCAATTTTAATTTCAATTTAAAAATTTACTATTAATCCGGGAGCCTTATCAAAAACGAGGTGTCATTCATTTTCCGGCGTATTCATTTCAATTTTAATAAATTAAGCCCTTTATGGATTTTAACGTCATCGGAAAATGGCGATTTTCCGTTGCGCCGGAACATTAATTCCAAAACGTTAAATAATGTTTCAGTTAATATTACTTTTTTGTGCTCAGTCCTCACAATTCATATTCAATTGCTCCACATTCTGACAGCGCGTATTCATAAATTGATTTTATTTAATGCTACTTCCCAATGACATTAATGTCGCTTTGATAGTCTATCGAGTTTTTATGCTTCCGATCAATCATAATGTTCAATTCTGTCCTTGTTTAATGCCATCAAGTGTTAGTTGAATTTTACTACGTCTTACATTTATTATAAATAAATATTGAACCTAATGAATCAAGAATTTAACGATTTAATTGCTCTCATTTATTGCTCTCATTTATTGCCATTTCCTTAAATGTCAAATATGAAATTAGCTTCCATTAGAGAAAAAAATTAAATTTGTTAAAATATTGATTTTCCTAAAATGGCATTTGAATAATTCGAGTATAACATTCAAAATTTCAGAACAATGAAATCCTTAATTTGACATTCAAAATCCTTCTCGATTTTAAATCTCCATTAGGAAATATATCTAATTTTTTTTATTAACCATTAAAAGGTAATTATAACTGAAAAGGTTAAATGAACAACCCCTGAGTGATAAAATTGTGCAATATAAATTATTAAAAAGTTATTTAGAAATTAATTATTGTTTAATCAATAATGAAAACCAATCAAGACAAAACAATTCTTTAAACATTTTCTGGAAAGTATTATATAAACATCGACATTGATTATATATCAACTATTTTTAATACTGAAGTAAGACAACTATACGAATAGAATAATTTTGTAAAAGATAAAGTTATTACAAAGTAATTTATATGGAATAAATGATAATACAATATAAATTGAATCATAAATTTCAACATAAATTCAACTGACTTTGTTAAGACGTTAAAGCAATATAACTCAATGTTTATTTTCTTATCTTGATTGTTTTGCCAATAGTTTTATTACTTTCTTGTTGATTAAACAGTAAAGGAAACTTTGAACAATTAAAAGTTATTAAAATAAGTGTGTGAAGTTTCAAACAATTCATATAACCTCAAGTGCAGTTATTATTAGTTATTAATAATAATATAAAATATTCTATCAACAAGAGGATACTCGTATTTGGTCATAAAGAATGGGTTTAATTCTACAACACACTAATAAAACTGGATTGAATAAATTAAAAACAAATTTCTTGAAATAATTTTTACCACTAGATTCCTCTATAAAGTCCTTCATATTTACTCATTGTTTAGTCATAAATTATTCAATACCCGCGCAATAATCGTTTGACTTTTTCTTTCCTTAATTGTATGTGTTTAGAATTCAATTTCTTACCGGAATGTCATCTTTTTCTTAACTACAGTTTTGCGATTAAATAGTTAATAAATATGCAAATTGTATGAAATTTTGTTAAAAAAAGAGATGGAAGAACACATAGTTGAACATCTTAAACAATCTTTTAAATTTAAATCTTTACTCAGTTCATTAGTTTTCTAGAATTTTCCCCCCTTTCAATTCCTGTAAGGAACATGAGGAGTCCAACCTCAACCAACGGGCTTAGACTTTTCATGACTATTTGTTTCGGTATATTATTGGTCAATTTTTAACTGGAATTTATTCATGTTTAATTATAGTGAGTGCATATTTCACTGACGCTGATCAGATAACTATTAATTCTAATTGTCCTCTAAGAAATCTGGACAATTGTCCTGAGCAACATAGCTTGCCTAATTCATTCTTGATTAATATATCATTGAACAGGATCTTTCAAACACTATTTTTCGACGTCCCAAATTAAATTCTTATTTCTTCTCTTAAGTAAGACTTGAATGATTTATGAAAATGAATATAACCTTGATAAAGTAGCGAGAACTCCCAAATTGACTGATCTAATGACCGAAATAATTTCATCTTTATTGCAGCATGGATTACGTCGGCTTGGGTTGCTGTGCGCTGGCTGTTTCTCTCTACCTGAACACCCTCAACGCGGGATTCGTCTACGATGACAGGTAATGACAATATTCAATTCTCACGGATTAGTCCCCATCATTATTTTTACCGTGTGCCCCTCGCTCGCACACCGGTATCAATCGGTAATTTATTGTACGACAAATATTGGGGATTATAACATGGGGCTGGCGTCATCGTCGAGCCTTACATTAATAAAATACACAAATATTAATAATAACGGAACGGACGAATGGGGAGACTTTTGGAAAGGGGCAATCCCTGTCGTTATCGAGGGACCTGAAAAAGCGAGCCCAGGTCCAATTTATCATTATTTCCGAATTACAATCATGCCATTGAATATCCAATTATGGGGCGACGCATAGCTTTTGGGGAGGAGGTGGGGCCACCATCGTTGGCTGGATAACAAAAATGTGGAATTAGTTTGCCACCCTCATATTCCTCTGGACATTTCGCTCTTTCTCTCCCTATTTCCCCATATGTGACTCTGGATATAAATAAATAGACGACTCCTCTCTAATTGGATCATTGATATGTGGCAGACGACCACTACTGCTGACTGCCGCCCTCCTGGACTAAACTCTGAATGACCAAACAGAACACCCCCCACTCAGTCACCCCAAAAATGAATAACGGGATCTCCTCTTTATAGATTTCTGTCGTCCATTTTCATATCGTCCAATTATTAATTTCGATTGTAATTAATGTCTCTGTCTCTCTATGCCCAGGCACACAAACACACAATTACGGGACAATGGGCTCCAATTAATTGGGCCCAAACACACAAACTAGAAGCTCTCGGCTCAGATTTCTGCGACTGACATCCAATCCATTATGATCGGCAAAACTAATCAATGATGTAGAGCCACAGCAAGAGAGAGATGAATAGTATCCCGCCAATTCCAAACATGAAATCAATTTACTTGGCTTGGCAAGGCATCATCATCCAGTCCAATCCTGTGTAGAGTCCAGCAGGGCATAGAAATTGTTATTAAAAGAGCACCCCATCAGCAGCATCATGAGCCGCCTTTTGATGCGCACATTAAATCCACCCTTAAATCATAAGTGGTTTCATCCATATATATTGTATTCTAGATTATTATTCGCAATCAATAAAACGAAATTAGTTCAACACAATTATATATGCATAGAATATTGCTAAGCAATTCTGTCGAAATCCTATTTTAAGCACACAGATTAACTCTATTTAGAATTCACAATTATTTTCACTAGATTAGAATCACGAGTCTAATTTAACAGCATGTGATAATTCAACTAACTATAAATACAGACCTATTTGTTATCAATATGATTATAATTAGCTTAGTACTCGTAAAAGAACCTAATCTATTGTTAATGAGTCCAATCAACCTGTGCTCTGAATTCGTAAGACTCTTTTAATGAAATTCAAATTTAAGGTAATTAAGACTCAAAAGGGTTTAAAATTAGAATTTAACTTCTTTAAATGAAAAGTAATAGCACGTGGGCTTTAAATAATTAAAAAAGTCATTATATTTTGATTAGGAAAAAAACAAGTATCTTGTTAAAGGATTTTTTCAATCAAACTCACTTCTTAACGTAATTTTATTCCCTGAAGAGATTGGATTTCTTGGAAAGTTAAACTTTAGATCACTTGAAACCTTCTAGTATTGAAACACGTGTAGCAAATTATGCTTTTTTTTGCAAATTATAATTATCAAGGAAATTTAATGATTCAATTCATTAAATAGCAAAGAAACATAACAAAAACAAGAATTTTCAGTTCTTCTATTTTTAGAACAGTAAATTTATTTGTTTGCATCATATTAAGTTTAATTATAATGTTCTCATGTGTGTTATTTTAAGAACAAAATATTTGTTAATTAGAAGAATATTTGATAATGTTTTTATTATCACAACATAAAATTGCGGAAATCTATATCCCTATAAATATGTTTAGAAAATTTCAATTTTAAAACATCAAATATCCAGCCTAATATGAAATTTTCTTTCCCTGGAAATCCATCCTCTCATAGACTATAGCTGTAAGCTCGCTCCTGCCTTTGTTTTTATTCCCTTGCAGCAGCATTGGTGGTGCCTTTGAATTAATTGTGGCTATATCAGTTTCATGTGATGCTGCTGTTGATGCTGGAGGGGAGTCGAGAGACACAGAGCGTGTGCAATTATTTTGCCAAGAGTGTTATTAATATTTATGTTTGGAAATGCGACAATAATAATAATAATAAATTGTGCCATTTATGAAAATTATAATAACTCGAGAAGAGCGAGAGAGAGAGAGAGAAGGAGATGAGGAGACGACTGCTTGCCTTTGCCATGATGTTGCCAGGAATAATGCGGAACGAAACGAAATTAATTCTGATAACAAATATTCGTGATAATATTGAGTTTGACGAAATTAGGGAACCATCCCTTTGTTTGCGTTCTCTGGCGTTCAAAGACGAGGGGGTGGTGGTGAGAAGAGAGGGAGTTACTTGGTTGGTCGATTTTCCAACCGAGCAAATTGCTTAAAAACAAAATGATACATATGTAAATGTTTGGAGAAATGGCGACGAATTGATAAAATATACACTTGAGTTAATCGATTCTGCCAAGATAAAATTGAAATTTCCCTGAATGAGGGTTAATTAATTCTTATTTGGGGAAAGGACACCAAAACAAAGAGGAACCTCTTTTTAAATGTTAATGAATGGAATTTTTAAAAATGTCTTCTGTTGCCATTCTTTAAATAGAACGTAAATATTTGTTCCAATGGAAATATTTTTTTAATGTTATTGGATATATACAAAGAAATATCGATAATTTTCAAGATTATGTTCTTTTAAAACATAGAAAAAGGATGCAGCGTTCGGACCGCCCGGGGGCATAAATTTTACGGCGGCATTTTTTAACATAAAATTCCATTTTTGGGACCCAATTCTATAAAAATTATTTTATTTTATTACTCCTAAATCAACGCTTTTACTCTTTTTATAAGGCAAATTTACAAAATTATGAAAAATAACTTTATTTTTTTTAAATTTTCAATTTATGTGAAAGAGACGGCAAATTTCATACTAGACCGCCCCGAGCAGCAAAACCCCTAGCTACGCCACCGATAAGACCAAGAAATATTTCTTGCTAAATTGGATGGTAAAGACGATTTTGTGATCATAGTGTTTTTTTCTTAAAAAATAGTAGTTCACATTTGACCATTAGACCAAAAAATAATCAGTATGATATTTTCGAGTAAGTAAATATCAATTACACCACCATCATGAACAAAATCGTTGAGAAAGAAGGGACTTCGAGACCAATATAAATGCAATTCTTATTAACTTATGAGGGCTTTAATATCGATGAAGGTTTTCGTAAGAATTGGTCTCGAAATTTTTAAGGACTAATTTGAGTCCTACAAGCACTTTCTTGACGGTCATTTAACGGATGTTGTTTTTAAGTGTTAATGATTTGTCTCTTTTCATTGGAATAAACATCAACTGATTTCTTTTTAATAACAAATAGAAATAATAATATAATAAATGGGTACAGAGAAGATGTAAATTTGACAAAAAAATTCATTTACATAATTTTTATTTTAAATAAGTATAAAATATTTAAATATCGACCCCTACCTCTAAGGATACATAGATATTAATATTGTTTTACCATTTATAGATTATTAGCGAATATGCATGTATGATCTAAGAATTGTCATGATAATTATAATTAATACAGTAACTATAACAACTTAAATTGTAATTGAAGACAATTATTGTAAAACGACGATGGATTATACAAATTTAAATGCCATGAATTGAGAAATAAGTAAATATTATTCAGTCAGACCTTGTTTTGCCGCATTCTTGAATAAAAGGCCATTAAAATGTTATTTTGACTTGAAAACCACCTTGTCCTTGTTTTGAAGTCGAAATTCATCGACCAATTGTTTAATATTTGTCAGCCGCTCGCCCAAACCACCCCCACCACCTCTCCGATAAATTGTTGGGCAATCGAGAGCAGTGGAGAATGTGTGTCAACCGCCCGACAATCTCTCGACCAGGAGCAGCTCAGTTCCTTGCTCCTCTTCTCCTCCTGGCTCGGGCACGCCGCAGCTGGGAGCAGAATTGCAGGAAGAATTTCATTTTGGTAATTCCAATGAAAATATTTTCGAGTCTCGGGCTCGTCATTCTGTTCTCTTCTGCCTGCCAGCCTCCTCCCCAGCCATAATGGCAATAATAATCCGTTCTATCATGGCCCTGCTGGCGGCAGCGGCGGCATCGGGATGAAACAATTGGCGAACGGCGGAGGGAGAGGGATGTGGAGGCTGGTGCGGTTATAAATAAAGTCACGACTTGAACGTGAATTCATCATCAAACACCTCGGTTTCCAATTTTCGACGGATAAACACACAGCCACCGCTCCTGCTGCCACTGCTGCTTCTGCCTGTAATGAATGCCTTGGTGAACCCAACACACACACACTGCTCTTCCCTCCCTCCCCCGATGAGGAAGAAGTGGGAAAAAAATTCGGCAGCGAAATCTGCTGGATTCAAGTCATAAAAATCGATTTTTCATTTGTAATATGTGCCACACCAACACTTTAGGGAAAGGCACAAAGTTCGTGCTGGCTGGTGCGCTCTGCTCCGTTCAGCTCAGCTCCACTCAGGCCATGACTGCCTGATTCGAGACCCAACCGCCTCATAGCTCAATGGGAAGGAAATAAGCTTTAAATGAGTTGCTTTAAACAAACATATAATCATACAAATCCACATCGTTTTATATACAGATATATTTAGCAAATATTCCACTACAGTTGCGCCATTTCCGCTCCTCTTGCTCATTAACGCCATCGACTCTTGCCAATTTTGACCTTCGTCACGGCCAGTCATCAAGGCTCCCTCTATGCCTAATTACAAATACCCCATCTCGCTCCCGTTCTCTCTTTACGCCATTTATGCGATTATCCCATTCAGAATTACTCTACTTTAAATTATAGCTTAGTCCTTATAAGCATTTTATATTTTGCCTAAAAATGTAGTTAATGATTACTAACGAAAATAAGAAAATAAATATTTAGAGATTTTAATACAACGTTTTCAAAATTATACGTTATTTTTTTCTATCAATTTATAAAACTTATAGAATTGTATTGATTTTGGTTATTTAAAATTGATATTTTATTTGGAGCTGGGGTAGTGCAGTTGGTTAAGCGTTGTTACAAAATTGATTAGCTGGCATCATCGCAGGTCGAATCTAGTACAAACAGTATTTTTTTTATTTCCAAAATTCATTTCTTATTTCGACTAATATCAATTTAAAATTAATATATCTTTAAATATATATATAAAAACAGCTAGCGTCATTTGTATTCGAATAAATTCAAAGATTGTATGGCGTGCACAGAATCGAAGAGTTATAATTTGCTGCCATTTAAAAAATGGTTACCGATGATTTATTTAAAAACCCGAAAATTTTAACTTACTCTCTTCCAAACAAGTAGTTGTTCAAATAAGCATTGCCTTCTTACTCAGATAATATTTTCAAAATATATCAACCCTGTCTTATATCACCCAACTATAGAAATAAAATAATAATAAAAATCGATTGAGAAGTAATTTTTTTTAAAACTAGAAAATTTTTTAAACACTTTTCTTTTATTTTTTAAAAGATATGAAGTCTCGTACAACACATTATCGATAAGCATTAAACAAGCGGATTTTCTATAAAATACTCGTTATGCTCGAGATTTTGAAACACCTTATGTTTAAAAACTCTTTCATCTTATCGACTTTCTCGTACGAATAATTATTTTTATTAGTATGTTTAACTTGATATTTAAATTACATATTTTCATGAAATTCCAATGTTTGTCATAGGTCGTATTTAGAATTCATGAAATACCTTGTATATTAAAAATTGTATTAAACATTGAATTAATTTTGTGTCAAAATCTCTTTTGTTTTTACTCATTTTGCTTCTAAAAATAAACCTGGATTCGTTTTTCGAATTACAGCTGTCTAAAACTTTTCAATATTATAACAAATATACCTTAAGGCAAAACAACGCGGATTTATTTGTCACAAAGAAAATATTTTAAATATACAAATTTAGCAAACGCATTTTAATTATAAAACTCCATTTACATAACTGTTGTGTCTTAAGAAAGATTGAAGACAATCATTTTAAATGTCATTCATTCACCTTCATCCAAGTACTTTCACAGTAACTCAATGTCAAGTTCAAATACATTTGAATGGGAGCCTATTTCCAGGACATTTTTATCATTCAGTTTTGTCAGTTGTCGTCTCTGCCCCGGTGTATGACAGCGCGCAGAATGACGATGGGAGGAAGGGGCATACACATTTGCAAATGAACGTGTATGTTCCTGAAATTCGGCTCTGAGGAATGTTTCTAATTTCCGCCAAAGTAAAAGACGAGAAAAAGCGGACCCGCATGAGGTATTCCTCGGATTTGTTATGGGCGGAGGAAGGGGGATTTGGATCCAGAAAGGTTGGCAGTCTGAATAGGTCGTAATCGACAGCGTTACCTAATGGCACTGTGGATCCGAGAAAAGAGGAATGGGTAGAAGAAGCAGCGGGAATTTTCGTGAACAGATTTCCTAGTAAATTTTGCAGTAAAATTCGTATCCGAAAAGTTTTTGCGAATGGCGCGCAAAAATGTTCTGCTGCTTTTGCTATAAGCGAAAAATAATATTTTAAACATGTGTTTCTGCTTCTGCCTTTACACTTTTACATCCCGAAAAGGCTGAAGATGGCACACAGAGAGCGGCGAAGACAATCGACTTGTTGTTGCTGTGCTTCTGGAGCGGCATTATCATCCTTTTTCGTCCCCAACAACCATCAAATGGCAGCCTTTGTGTGTTTGTGAGTGGGCGTGGGTGTGCGAGGATGGAAATTTTCAATTTTCCAAATTTATGTTTAAAAATTTAGGGAAAATTCAGATTATGGAAAAAGAATGCGGTGCAAGCGGTTTGGGGGTGGTAAAGACATTAAGTATGTACACATAGATTCGAAAGTATATTTACATTTGTATTTTGACGAGGCTCCATTCTCTGTGAGAGCGAAATGATGGTGAAAATGTCATTCATCAGAAGCTCCACTTTCATCGCTACTGGGCATTAGAGTTGACAACCATAAATTTCATAAAAGAAAATTTTTTATAATTATATTTAATTATAATAATTATAAAAATAATTATTTTCATTATATTTCAAAAGATATAATTCTAAATATATTCTTCTTTTTAGCGATCTAGCCGTAGCAATATATTGAATTGTTTAAGATTGTATAAGGCCTAATGGTACAAGTATATTTAATAGAAACCTTGAACCAACTAACTGTAGAAGTAGGTGAACTTTAAACTACCTTATGGTTTACAGAATCCTTGAAACAATTAACAGCATTACACACGTTCGTGATTACTCGCAATGTTAGCAATTATTATGCGTAAAATCATGCAAAATTAAGTTATAGAAATAATAATAAAAATACAATTAAAGGATTTTAATTAAACAATTTTTATATACAACCTCGTTCAGTGTTGAAACCGCGCTCGTTTATTATTTATGTCTTTGGAAGCAGATGTAAACTTCGAACTTAAACAGTTTAAAAAAATTCACTAAATGATTTTGGTTTATCAAATTTGTCGCAAAAGTGGTGTTTAATGTTATTTTACCAAAGTTATGTATGTATTATGGAGTACACCAATAGTAGTATAGTATCTCAAATAAATAGTGTTCATATCTCCGAAAGATTTATAGGTATTTCATAGGAAACTAAATTATTCTAAAAAGACAGTCTTTTACCCTGTTTTATTAAGCAGTTTGTTAATTTCGGTTCAGATTAGGCTAAATACGTAAGTCAGAAAATATAATTCTAAATTGTGACTTTCAATTTTTTCAATTACTGGTGACTTACAAACGATCATTTTTGCGGGTTTTATTTTATCGTCCAGCAAAATATTAGGGTACGCGTTTATAACTTTGATCTATAGCAGATGGTCAGTTTTTTTTTGTTTTTCGCAAAACCATTTGGTAATTTGAGGAATATTTTCGGATCCTTAGTATAAAATAGTTGGTGACCCGATTTTTATTCTAGAATATCGTTCATCAGCTTCTCTTGAGTTTGTCTCTGCAGTTTGGGCACTGTACTTGTGGTGGCAAATCCTGTCTTGTTCAATAATAAATTTTAATAACGGAAAAGGGGGAATGTCTCATATTTTTCGCAAATACGAAATGATACAGATTTCTTTTTACAACCAGTGTTGCTCCGTTGCTCTGCTCTCTCCTCACAAGAGGATTACAGCGAGAGACAAAAAGTATTTAAATTAACCGTAGTATAGCAACAGTTTTCTGGAAATCTTCCACATAAATTCGGTAACAAATGTCTGCATAAAGTCGGCAAGATATGGTACAATAATTGGTAATCAGAGCAAATTTGCAGCCAATTCCGATTCTTTTGCCAACAACAAAACCACCCTTATTTGCTGGATGAGATGATGACGATGGGGTGAGGTTGTAGGTTTAGGAAAAGTGCACGTGCTATTGTTCGCATGAGGAATGAACGATCTGGCCAATAAATTTCCGCTTTACTTATGCCGTCCTGTCTCTTCCGTTTAGTGATTATAATTAAAGGAAAATAACCTGGTCGGTATCTCATTAAAGGGTGCTCCTTCCTACCATCTCTCCATCTCATTCTCTCTCTGTGTCTGTTGAGTCTGTTTTACCAAAACACCACCCCTTCCAGTTCACTTTGCGAAAGCATTATATCATTCTAAACAGGCAAAATTCCCGTGTTTCGTACCCCAATACCAAGGCATAAATTATTATTTATTGCAAAGGATATTTACAATGAGTTTGGGATTCAATTCCAGAGCAACCCTAATTTCATTAAAATCCTCCGTCAGTGTCAACATGTCAGACTGACTCAACTGAATTACATGCACCCATACACCACCCACCCCCTCCCGCTCCAGGAAGGGTCTTCTGGACACACATTTAGATCGCTTTCGCTGCGGTAGATGAACATATCATTTTCTCCCTAGATATTTATTTAAGCACATAATACACACATATACACAGCACTTTTAATAGTCTGTGGGCTTATGAGCAAATTACACATAAATAATATAACTCGAAATAATTGGAAATTACTGGGTGTAGCCAATTCCCAGACGACGCAACCACCCAAATCTTTATTATTATGCCATTGTCATACTGTCTATTACAATATACATAATAAATGTCGAAAATTGTCTAAATTCAGCAGAAATTTGCAAATTCTAATTATTGAATTCCACAAGCGGAATTCACGAATTTGAGAAAATACTTTGGAATATAATGGAAAATTAAAATGTATGTTTACTTCACTAAAAGACTAGCCGTACTTTGGGAAATTTCTAGAAAATTACTTTGGACATTAATAAATCAAGATCTTTCCTAATTAATTTAATTATAAATTGGCGAATTTTGCCATGTTTTTGGCAAACATTTTTAATTCCATTTAAATGTTTTATTTTCAATTTGACTTCATTATTCAAATTCATTTAGTATTTAATCTGTTTCAAGTGGAATATTATAATATATAATATATAAAACAACTATAAAAGGTATTTTTAATGATAAAATAATTCCATTTTTGTTCAACCGGAAAGTATTTGTCTTAAATGAAAGAATCATCGAACGTTTTATTGTATTAGATTTTATTAATGAGAAGAAATTGTTGTATGACTAGGCAATATCACGCCCTCTTTCAGTTCCTCCCTTTCGAGATTTCGTGATCTTGTTTGACCAACAGGGATTAAATCTCCTTGGATTTTAATCAGCTTAGACTGAATTAATTTCTGACTATTGATTGAGATAAGCCACGATTTGCAATGAATTACTTTCCGTTTAATTTATGAATATAAATAGGGGTGGTGTGTGCGATTCTGGACATTATAGGAGGGTGAGGGGAAGTTTAATGCAAACACACAGCCACATGGAATGATTTTGGAACAGAGTTCCTTTTAGCTTAATTAAGCAATTCCAGTGCACATCCACATTTATGATTAATGGTCTCATTCAAATTAAATTTGGTGAAACAGTTTTTGCAAAGGGTGCCTTTTCTGTCCCTGTCTTTCGCATTGGACAGTGCTCTTAGTATAGCGGCTCGCCATTTACTTTGTTATTAGTCAATTTTGGGGTTAAATTTTTTATTGATTGCGAATTAACTTTGTTCGGCAAACTTTCTCTGGGAAACGCGCCTTGCCCTCTCTACCAAGCCCCCCTTAATCGCCAAAATCCGACCTAATTCTCAATCCCAGGCAATTACTCTTTAATCAGCCGCCACAATAATGGCTAAATAAAAGAAACTTCTTCCATTCTGACTCGGGTGGTGGCGGCGGTGGTGGTTGGTTTTTTCCTTCTTCTTCATTGCCATCATCATTTCGTCTCTCTACATCATTTTTCTGGGGGTACATTTTCGAATGAGTGCCGGTGATTGAATTACCTTTTTGCACAGAGCATGAAAAGAGATGAAAGGATTCGTGATTGCCAATTGGAAGGCTTTTAACAGTTAATTATGGGATTTAATTTCTCTATGCGTAGGAGTTTTCTTTTTGCAATTTGCGGCGGGTGTTTCTTTATTACAAGAACAATCTATTCAATAGGCTTGGGAAACGCCTCTCAATTTCCTAGATAAATCTTGCAAAATTGGCATACAATGGAAATGTTTGACATCCTCGGAATTTTTAATTATAAATACCATCTACGCAGTTTATTAAATTTTCCGCATTGTTACAGCAGAGAATTTCTAATCGAAAACAAATTCTTTAAATTGTTATTCAAATTACAAAACAACAACACTAACTGTGATTTGTTTGCAATTTCAATTATTTGGAATTTTGTGTGTGGGATGGAATTAAATAATTGCTTATTTTACATTGTGCAAATTCACTTAATGTTTTCAAAAATTTATGTGGTCGCAGAGAAATATCTCTAATAATTATAATAACTTACTGGAATTAGTTAATGAAAAAAACATGTTTTAAATGCACAAAGAAATTGAAAGCGGCATTGCTATGTCTCTGTACAACCTCTACAATTGTAAATGTTCAGATACAGGTTTCGCGGATGTTGGAATTAAAGTGTGTATTGTCATTTGAAATGGAAGTCGTTGATGATGAATGCGGAAAGGAAAAGAAAATCTTGGATTGATAATCTTTGTAGCCCAATTACACCTTATTTTTGTGGACAGTCCGATATGTCCCCGATGTGTATTTAACGAATTTAAGAAATGTAAAAGCCAGTGTTAAGAATAGATTTCAGGAAAAACGTACTAACAATATCAGGTCCGACCGGCGCTCATGAAGAGGCGTCATCCTTGCACTTTCTGAATTTACATATCTCGATCAAATCTTCGTCAAGATAGGCATTCATACAATCCCCGGTTAGCAAACCTTGAACCTACAATCCAAATCCTATCCTCAAACTGACCAATTGAAACCCATACTAACAGAGCGACCCTGCCTAGATCTGGAATGTATCCACAAGTGGACGAATGTGAGGGACAGGCCATAGAAGGAGGTTGGTACTCGACGTCGTAACGCCAATATTCGATTATAGAGACGTTCCTTGTATGTTTGTAAGATATAGCGTCCTAGTAAACATGACATTAATAAAATAGGGTTATATTTACATCTCAGTTTTCAAAAAAAATTTAATTGAATAAAATTATTTAAAGCTTAAAGTAATTTTAGCAAGGAAACAAGATCAACATAAACAATAAACACAAAATCTTCATTACCAAGCAGCTGAGAATAATATGAGTAATTAAAAAAGACTCCCTTGAAAAAAAATCTTATTGAATTTGAATATTTCAATAAAAAAATGAATATGCGTATTTCACCTTTGTAGATATTATTTCCAAAATGAAATAATTCATTGAATAAGCGCCATTGTTGTTTTGTGCCATATATCATTATGCAAGTATGAAACAGCCATAAATTCCGAATATTTATAAATAAGATGAATGGGGAGCGTGCAATGAATATTGCGTCCCAGGGTTTTCATTTACAAATTGTCATTATCGGGGGAAGCGATTCAGTGCAGCAGCAGCATCCCATTCCGGTTGTATTCGTTACAACATGATTGAAATTCAAATCCATGTACAATTGACTAAATTAAAGAGCTCCGTTGTACATAATATTTATTAATCTTGCCCGGAACCAGGAGCCAGGAGGGCTGGTTGGCAGCCTGCAGCAGCATCCAAGCGTGTACGTGGGTGGTAAATGATTCATGAATTTATGCATGTATTCTGAAATTCTATAATGCATTCAATAAGCTTTCACACCTGCATCCAATCACACGTGGATGAATGCGCACTGTGCAATGGTGGTGGATCCGAATTGGCCATAAAAACATCCATATTCATGATTTCTCGCCGAGCCTTTTCACGACGGAGTGGACAAAATCAGAATGGAATCAAATCATGACCGGTTAATGGGCGAAGAGAAGAAATATTTTCCCAATAAAACGGTAAAATATTAACATTTCCAGATGACTGATTGACGGACAGATTTCTCTTGAACCAACAACCGCAGCATCAGTCTATAAAAAGAATTTTCCGGGAACAATTTCTTTTCACATTCATTGCTCTGCTCCCATAATAATCGTATAGTAAATCCTTCGACCTGGGGAATCGAAATTATATTCACAAATTTTCGCTCTACGTTTTTCATTCGTGAATTGGGTCTTCGGTCTCTTTTTCCTCTTCCTTTTGCTCTACATCTTTTTTGGGCTGCTTGCTTCTCTCGTCGATGAGGATGATGATAAGTGAGGTCGGGATTGAAGGAGCAAATGATGGGGTTTCCGATTGAATAATTGCGACAACGAGTTTCTCATTCCCCGCAACAGTTCCTCTCTCTTTGAATATTGATGTTTGCAAATTACTTTGAAATCAATTTTATATAACTCTTCTATTGGAATCCCAAATATTCCACCAATTGAATGTAAATCACTGCCATAAAAATCTCGGAATTTATCCATTGGTCGATTTATGATAATCGAATGCAAATCCATCTGACATACCGTTCCTGGACGGTTGTGGATGCGGGGATTCAAGTGCAAATGACATACAGTCTTTGGAATTAGTCCCTGGATCGGGTTTTTGTTAATCAGCAAATCGCATTTGTGCTTGTTGTTCGGGCGCCGCTTGTGGATTTCCGATTTCCCTGGACGCACTCGTTCGACAGATTCAGACATTCTCTAATTACAATTTGGCTGTCCCATTCTGTGTGGATCGACCACTCCATCGCATCGACGAGACCAGGGACTGTGATTCGCACACCGAATAAATGGACAAACATTGTTTGGATTTAAATGGGGGAAAAAATAGACGTCCCTGGGGAGTTTTTAATTTAAATTATATTGTGCGAAAATTCCCAAACTCACTCCCTTGCTGCACCAAAATTCCAATGTACAGGTTATTTACCGGCGAGAACTACCCATAAAGGGCCTTTGTTTTCCATGAGTCCCGAGCTCTCTGAGTTTGAGGGTGGCTGAATGGAATTTCCTTAATTAAATCCCGACCGGATCCGATTTCGGATTGCTTTTAATGTTCCGAAAATTCATCATTGTCAGCCCCCTCATCTCGTCCTCCTCCCCTGTCCAGGAGGGTATATCATGTGATTGATGTAAGAACGCCTGCATCTCTTGGTTTTAGTTGAGGAAGCAGTAGCAGCGGTGATGTCATTCGTTTTGCCGGGCAAAAAGTGTTTGTTCCTGCTTCCAGCCGACCTCATCAATTATGCAGCAGCATATCTCCACTCCGCCACACCGTCTCCTCTACNTTCCTGCTTCCAGCCGACCTCATCAATTATGCTGCAGCATCTCTCCACTCCGCCACACCGTCTCCTCTACAGAGAGGAGATGTGTGTGCTTGGGTGAAATACGGCCAGCGATGGTCCATTTCATGGAGCATTGGACACACAGAGCACCGCAAACGCAATCCATTAGCCCCTGTCAATAAATATCTCAAGTGTTTAATTGATATGTCCTCTGTGACACCGAACAAAGCTTATAACGCCTGCAATCTGTATTCCGTCCGTCCATTTATCCTTATCTTCCATAATGTGGGTAGATACAGAAATATACACACTCAGGCAATCGGAGAAATGTACGGTGGATCACCTCATGATTGCAGACAATAAAGCGTCTCCATTATAAATGCACTGCCTTCTAATTGGCCTGTGACACGAATCACTTTAGGAGGAGGTTAAACCAACAACGACAAAAGTCTCATCTGTAATCAGTAAAACTGGGGCCCCCAAAACATCGATTCTAGCTGTCTCATTTGCTATCGATTGGACGATATTAGGCCTTTTATGGCTCCTGTGTCCTCCTACTTCCACTCATCCCCTTCTCTTTCCAAAGATAGTAAAGTATTATAAACCTAATTTCGAATAGCGATTCATAAATTATGTTCCATAAGCTATCCGGCAGTCAGCTCCACAAGCCAGGCCAGACCGGGCAAATATTGCTTTTATATGTGGCCTGGTGGAGTGGGCAAAGAGTGGAATTAAGGGTTGCCGTTTTGCTGTTGTGTGTGTATGTGAGTGGGGGAGAAAGAGAATCGGTTTTATGTTCCCCCATTGTTTTATTATGTTCTATTTTAATGTGTATTTTATTGTTTTAATTTGCTTCCATCATCTAATTCCGAAAAAAATTAATTAATTTACATTTTTATTGCCATGGCGTGACGAACACACTACATAATGTAGTCGTTGTAGTAAAACACCCCTTCCTTTCACGCGACGCCCGCAATTTCGAGCCCCATCTCTTTCCTCAATCCCCACAGCCAGCTGCAACAGCCCTCCACTTTTCCGTTGAATTACAATCTCGCTCTCGCTTGCTCTTTGAATAAAGTCAGAAACACGGTTGCATTCTTCGTCTTCGGAGACGACTCCACCACTAAAACTTAATCACTTGTCCCTCTGCTCCCACCACTTCCACTCTCATCCATACAACAACAAAAACCATCCCTGCCAAGCACAAGGATATAATTCCGAATAGTTTGTGTATGTTATTTTCAATTAGAGATCCACTGCCATCATCAGAATTGCAGCTCAGTCAGACTTCAATTAATTAGTCTCCTGATAATTCCCACTGCATCCCAGTCCCGCGCACTATGGTACTTACTTTTCTACAAGGTTGGGGACTTGGCTTTGGGCAATTGTAGATTATGGTAGAGATTCAGATTGGAATTTGAAAGTTAAGTTATTTTAATAACTTCAGCATTGCAATTGCCTGGGAAAAAGACACAAAAAATTGTACTATTTGGTGAATTTATCTCACTAACTTTAGATTCAATGGATTTGATAAACAAAAGATCTTTTTTTATTAAAAAATTTAATATTTGGTTGACAACATTATTGATTTTTTGGTAATCACAAAAACGTTTTTGAATTATTCCCATAAAATTTGAAAGTACTATGTTAACATTAATCCATTTCTCGTTGAATATTTCATCAAGATCCAACTTTAAATAAAATAAATTGACCAAGTTAATTTCCCACCCCCACAGTGGTATTCAATTGCCTTGCACCAGTGTGCAACGATGCCAAAGGGAGATAATTTAACCGTGAATGGCTATTTGCGTGGGGGTGGTGGTAGGCAGCGCGGTGAGGCGGTGAAGGTGGTTTGTCCAATGTCCATTAAATAAATTAACGTTGCGTGTTTTGGTCGATACCTTCAAAGGCATTTTACAGACGTATTCAATTTATTGTTGAGTTAAATTTTTATTTGTCTATGAAACGAATTAAATATCAGGAGGAGTACAGTAACAAAAAACACACGGTCGTCCAATTAACGGGACAAATTAATTAGTCGAGGGTCGGTCGGTCGTTCGTTGGTCTGGCGGCAGGAAGTTAAGGTGTCTGCGATGATTATTTAATGTGAGGCCAGGAGGACTACAATTGGAATTGTGGAACCGTGGCACGTGATCCAATTGTTGGCCCATCTTTTGTCAGCCACCGATTTGCCGCTGCCTTTTAATTCCCTGTGTCCCACAAAGACAATGGTCTTTAATTAACTGGCGCTCTGAAATTGGATAATGATTCCTCCGGTCTGCTCGTAATTAGAGGGCAGCACAATCAGCACCATGGCGGACTTCCTGATCGATGGCTTTGCATGTCCGTCCGCTGTAAATTAATACCCTCCACCTCCGTTCGCTCTGTCCGCCGCTTGTTAAAACAAATTAAAACTGCTGATGCTGAGAAACGCTCCTTCGCTCCTGCTGTTGCTCCTCAATTATCTATTGATATTTAATACATCATTGCCATTAGTAATCCAATACGTTTACTACCGTTCTCGGTCCTGAAAGCTCCGATAACTGAGGTGGATGAATCACTTTCATCTTTCCCATCTTCCCTTCCCTCTATCTATCTACCCATCGATGGGTGCTCTCTCTCCAAGCCCTGAATGTCGCTTTCTGCTCCTCTACTCCTCCTCTACCAGCTGAATCTAATACCATTCCCGGATGATGTTGATGATGATGGTATAATGAATGAAAAATCCAATTTGTTTTTGCGGCAAATTCTCATTAACAGTTTCATTGTATTTGGTTTCAAAGAATTCCAGATTGCAAACTCTCCTGCCCTGCCAGCCAGCAAGAGACGACATGGGTTGTGTGGATGTGTATATCTTTACCCGATCCCAGAAACAAATATTCGATTTCAATCCAGTTCAATGGGGTTTGCAAGTCGCCCCCATACCGAGACTGTTTATTCAGTGATTTGCTTCTAAATCTCTCTTTAATAGCAGAATAGGATTCAATTTCGCCTCATCTCCTCTTTCACTCCATCCTTCCTAACCATCATTGGAAATAATTTGAATGCTGCAAACCGATTATTCCGACGACTCAACTTGGAACTCTAAACAAGCGAAAATATTCGCTTTGTATAACCTTTATACATACCTCAAAAAGAATATAAAATGATTCAAATTGACGAAACTTATTCCATTAAATAAATATTAAAATTCAATATTCTCGAAAATGTTTATTCAAACTGGTAAGTTAGAAATAAAAAACATTTAAACTATCTAACAAAAATGNTGTTTATTCAAACTGGTAAGTTAGAAATAAAATACATTTAAACTATCTAACAAAAATGAATAATACCTTCATTTCAACTAACATTAAAATATGCCATATAAATTGCAAAACAGCTTTCCATTAAAATTTTCTGACTTATTTAACATTGAAATTATTTAATAAAAACAGCAATTCCATTGTACTTTTTGTTTGAACAATTATGATTAAAATACAAAATATATTTATCAAATTCATTGCGCAGTAATTATTGTTGTTCATCCCCAAACCCAACCAACATATTTCAAAAGCTATGCTGAATTTTCGCATTGTGAAACAATAATATTTTGATATCCTTGTTTTTGGCTGTGTCTGATTATTCGGTTTGAATTTCAAATTTATTAATTTTTTGCTGTTGACTCATATTCAAAAGCATTGTAAAGGTTAATTTACCGAGAAATATGTAAAATAATTATTTTTTAGGGAAGTCAGGGTAAAATACCTGGCAGTAGAGGGCGCCTGGTGAAACATTTTATTATNGCTGTGTCTGATTATTCGGTTTGAATTTCAAATTTATTAATTTTTTGCTGTTGACTCATATTCAAAAGCATTGTAAAGGTTAATTTTCCGAGAAACATGTAAAATAATTATTTTTTAGGGAAGCCAGGGTCAAAAACCTGGTAGTGGGGGTGCCTTGTGAAACATTTCATTAATTTTTATAG
>JXOV01000572.1:0-32350 GCA_001014945.1 Clogmia albipunctata | reverse complement strand
CTTATTAAATTGTGTTTAATCAGTCTTTTCCAAGTATTAATATCCGATATTATTAAAAAACTACTATTCAGAAAATTTTTAATTTTTTATGCAAAAAGCACAAATTAATTTTGATAACATTATTAAAAAATAAGAAAGCATCTACTATTTTCCTCACTTTTATTTACTTGAAATAAATTGATATAAAAGACGGTTTTTAAATATTCTAATAAGAATTATTTTTGTATAAATATTTATTAGAAATATTATTTCGTTTATCAATAAATGTTTCCAAAAAAGATAGCCATTGAAGAAACAATCACCAGCAGTAGAGCTCCATTTTGAATCATANTTTTATTTACTTGAAATAAATTGATATAAAAGACGGTTTTTAAATATTCTAATAAGAATTATTTTTGTATAAATATTTATTAGAAATATTATTTCGTTTATCAATAAATGTTTCCAAAAAAGATAGCCATTGAAGAAACAATCACCAGCAGTAGAGCTCCATTTTGAATCATACTGGATTTGTTGCAGAGATCTGTGTCACAAACATCACAATAGACATAATGTTTAGAATAATTGCATATATTTTTCTCTTCCCCTGGATCACATCCTTTTAAAAGTCCCGAAAAATTATTTTTTTCAAGATCTGTAAAAGAATTCTAATTGATTATATCTACCATTTAAAGTGTTTAATTTTTTACCCTCTTCGAACATAATTGAAAAACAATGTCCATTACAATCAAATGGTTGGAGACTACCTTTATTTTTATATTTGTAGCACTGGAGAGTAGAAGCTTCTTCAACTACCATAAAAACACAAACAAGGAGCACAACTTTGACTAGCATTGCAATATCTGTTTAATACCGAACTGAATTTCACTGAAATTATTTAGCTTAAATACAAAATAAATGGTTAATACCTAGTCCAGATGATTAATACTGTTTAGAGATAAAGTACATTAAATAATAAACTAACAACCCATAAGAATTGTAAAAACAAATTTATAAATACGTAGGTTAATATAAAGTTGATGAACTTCAATTTATCTAGATTTGTTTCTAAACCCAGTTAATAATAACAGCTTACGTGGTGAAGTAAGTTCTAGATAGTAAAATACTTGGAATATAAAACGGTTCATATATGGCGTAGGAATCTAGTAATTTGAAAACGAAAATTATACATTTGATATAGATAGTTAACTTTAAGGTATGCGAACTAAAATTAATCATCAAATATTTTTAAGTTGGATTTAATTTTTAAAAAATAAAGTATAATGTTACATATCAAACATTGAAATAAGATAAAAGATCATTTTCTTACAACTAAATTTTTTTTTTAAATTAATGAATCTATTTGAAATTGAATTGAAAAAAATAAATTTGATCTTTTGTAATTAATGGGCTAATAACTGCTTGTAAGTTTTTATTTACTTTTACTTACAAGCTGTTTTTTTTCTGAAATTTAAATTTAAGTAATAGATCGCCTTTAATTTTTACCAAGTCATAGGGAAGATACAAATAAATAAATTAAAAAATTATTACACTATGGATCAGCATTTTCTTACATCTATAGTAAGAAACATTTATCATTGCGTACCAACATTTACAAAACACAAAAAACTAATGTAACACTAATGATGCCAAATGCGAATGCGAACATCCTCAATATCCCTGAAATTTAGAGACAAAACCAAAACCTACTAATATTAAATAAATTATAAAGTTTCCTTTACCTAACAAAATATCTATCCACAACTAACCATTTCCTTATGCTATACAGCCCTCGTGAGTGGTGTCGAATAGCGGGTCTATAGCAAATATACCCTGTGTACCTTTTTTAGCATAACAGTAACACATTCTATCACTCAAAGGAATCACAATGACGCATCAGAAATTGGGAAAATCAGCAATGCCAACTTATAATTTCTATAAGGGTCATTTTTAAAACAATTTGTTAATGGGGAATGAAAGACAGTAAAAATTTATAAAGAATTTTGCCAGTAGCTCTTAATGAAAATTTAAATGAATAATTTTTTTTAATTTCGAAAAATATTATATAATTTATATAATCAAGTGCTCGGGACCGAGTATCAATTTAATTGGGAGATTCAGAACCAATAAATGAAACACCTGGTTCCATAACACTGACAATTTTTTTATTGCAAAAAGTTACGACGAACGATTCGTCACGAAGTATTACTAATAATTTTTGAATCTAGAAGAACAATTGTCTGTTGTCTGATGGAGTACTTCTTTAGCTTCTTACTCTAGACGATCAGGAGGGGTGATTGTAGGGATTTGTCCAGTTTTCCAAATATTCTTCTGAAAGGTTTTTATTGTAGATAAAGATTGTTTGTTTCCAAAATAGGTGCTGCATTTAAATTAATTAAATTCGTCTCTTTGATAAGAGACTATTGAGTTGAGGTCAGAGAGTTCATTAACAATTTCAGTTTTGGATTTAAAGACTGTGACAAAAAAATGTAATTTCCTTAAATTATAATTAGTTTGATTATCTATTATTTTTCTAATAAATATTGAGTTGAATCTTCACCAACAGTGACAAACCACGATTATCTAACTGCTATAACCTATAACTATATCTTTACAAAGACTCATGAACGGCTCAATATATCTTTACCATAATTGGTCACTCAAGAGACGTACAAAGTCTCCACTTTAGTTCAAAAATTACTATTTCTACAAAATTTCAGAAAATTGACGAGTCTGTGGTGTGATCATTCATATGTGATTGTATATATGAGGAAGGGCCATAACTCAATAAAGGGTTGTTTGGTATAATTATACAATACAACAACAATACCTATTAAATTAAATTAGCTTATTGGATATCATTGGTTATCAAAAATTCTATTATAATTTATTTTTAAAGAAATTTTCTAACGTAATGAATTAGTTTTATTACAACAATCGGGTTCTTCTTAATGTTTTAACTAAAAATCTAAATTATCTATATTATTTAAAATAATTAGACACAAAATTTAAATATTATATCAACGTACAAATAAAGAATTTTATATTTAAAATTGATATAAATTTTAAAGAAACTATTTAAAAAACACCTACCTTTTTCTCCTGCATTCAAATGAGCTCCAATGGCATCCACTGCGTCTTTCAATACATCCTCCTTGGTGACATCAAGTTTGAGTGGTAAAATGGATCCTTGAATGGGAGTTTCCATATTCTCCTTGGTTTTTATCCATCCTTTGAGCAGTTTAGCCGAGAGCGACTCTGTGGGCTCCTTGAGTCCGGCAAAAACGCGGCATCCCCGATTGGCAAAGTGTGTAGTCAGCTGGAGGCCGAGGGCTGTGTCTGCACTGGTAATAAGGATTGTTCCTGAACGGATTTCCGTGTCGCCGGTCCTAGATCCGCGCACTTTGCACAACAAATAAAGCAGCAACGCGCCCGCAATCGAGAACAGGGCAATTAGCTGGAGGCTCAGCACGAAGATGGTCTGTGGATCCATCGCGGAGGTGTCTTCCTACACGAACGATAAGACAGTAACAAATGATTTTCAGTCAGACGGGTTTTTCATTTTCCACAAGATTAAAAAAGAAATGGTTTGTTAACGGCTCGATTAAACATTCGCATAAACAGATAAACTACAGACTGGCTGGATGGGAGGAGGAGGAGTTGTGGCCAGCCATGTGTAATATACTATCGAAACCGGTCTGAAACCTGTAATACGCATTTTGCATACCAATTTGTATTTATATTTCATATTTTAAAAATAGTCGAGCGCAACGCAAAATTTTTGAGTTTCATTAAAAATATGTTAATTGGTCAGTTCAGTTCGATCACTGAATACCGATGATGATATATCAAGACCAGCCTCTAGTCCAGTCCAGGTACCATGTAAAGCGATATGGCACTCGAAAATTGCCAAGGTGGAAAATTGGTAGCTTACTGGTAGTTGCTGTATTGTTCCATTCAAATTCAATCGTTAAGTCAGTATTGTATGCAAATTTGATTTATCTTTGATTTTTGTTTTCATTCGCCAAAATTCACACTCAATATGGAATGCAATTTTATTAAATAAACAAACAGAAAGTTTTCAATGTAATTCCAATTTAAATTCGAACATAACAGTAAGTCGTTCATATTTTTTTCTCGATTTTTTCTTATCTTTAGATGTTTTATTTGATGATCATTGAAGATCGTTTTAACTTTATAAAATAATTAAAAATAACGATTTTTTTAAAAATCATACTTAAAATGTAACTTTCTTTAATATATTTTCAATTTTCTTCAATTTCTCTGTGATATCAATGTCATTGTTGTTGAAGAAATACAATGTACGAATGCAATAAATTTTTATAGTGTCGCATAAACAATTATTATAGTCATAAAAAGTCCAACAAAAAGTAATAATGATGTGGTAGTACCAATCATTAAATTCATTAAGTTCCTGATTATAAAAAATAATTACAGTGGACAAATATTTATGATTATCTTCTGTTAAAGAAGATATTCAAGACCTTGATTAATCATCAAATATAAAATTAACATAAGAAAAGAATATAAACAAATTTGATGTTCAAAGAAATCATTCATTAACAATAAATCAAATCTTTTTTAAATAAATGTAGTAAAAAATAGAAACATGTGTCATTTCTTGTGCCTTTGACGAAAAATGCATATACCAAGTGTACAAGTATGAAACGTCGTTTTTTTTAAAACAGAAAATTAGCACTGTCCGCGTTTGCTCTTTATTCGGCACGAAACTTGGCATGTTGACTGCACTGAGAGTAAACGATAATGACGCTCCATTGACGCAAAACTATGGTGCTTTGACAGTCGATGTTGACACTTCACACTGTCAAAGTTTTATGACAATCGATAAATATTTGGGTTTGCGAGGCATCTATATGTTCGAACCGACATTTCATACTTGTACAGTCCTGTAAAAACCCATGGCTTACTTATGGGCCTAGTTAGAAAAAATAGTTAGTTATACAACAAGGCCGATAAGATAAGTCATTCAGTCATCAAGGGCTTGTTTAAGCCACGAGCAAAGCGAGTGTCTTAAGGAAGGCCCGAGTTTTTAATAATGCTTATTGACCGTGTTTTATACAAAATTTTATGCTTTTTTAAATAAATTAATACAAAACCTTAAAAATTCTTTGAATTTTTATAAAAATATATGTTGCTCTAATAGATTTGAAATTTTGCTAAATATTAATTTCATTCAATTACCAATCAATAAATTAATAGAGGCTTTTTTGGTAATGGCTTTTGATTGGTTCGACACAAATTCTTATATTTGGATAATAGTTTTCAATGATGTTTATGTTTCTATTTCATAACAAAATGTTGATTTGGAACAGCATTTTTAAAAATAAAAATCCATCTGTAATCTGAGAGAAGGAAAAATATAAAAATGGGTGGTTTTTCGTCATTGTTTTGCAATAAAAGTATCAAAATAACTTCCATATACATAACTTGAGTTTTGTTTACTTAGGTTACACTCTTTCTTTCTTTCAAATACTTGTGCTATTAAATAGTTATTTATGCTACAAGGGTGTAAAATGATCTATTTTTAAGAAGCAAACGAGTGTGAAATACAAGCCAGCCTGTAGCAGGACATAATTTTGTTTGCACTTCAAAAATTTCACCAGGGCAAAAAAGTGACACATTATGAAACTCAAATCGATGTCGAAAAGTTAACTTTTCGATTAGAAAGTGCAAAAACGACTTCGACAGAACAAATTTTAGTGCCATAATATCAATATTATGTAAATATTATTTTAAAAACGAATTTCTACTACATACTCGTATATAATAATAATATTTTCCAACTAAATTCCAGTACGGAACCTGGGGTAGTCTTAACCTCAACCAACGGTTGTTAGACTGGGGGATTGTTGATAGTTATACGTACAGTTATTTTGAGTTGTCACCTACGTTTGAGTTATCTAAACTATATACAAATCTTCTGACGATATTTTCTCCTTGCAGAGATAACCTTTCCTTATATAGATTAAACAATTCCGACTTTGATCTCTTGCCAATATTAATTAAAAATACGAACCAATTGATTTATAATATTTATTTAAAACTATTCTTGCAAAAATGTATAACAAAATAATATTTTAGTACCCTTCGTAATATCAATTAAAATTCACAATAAACTGCAACAACCGCTTACCAATATTTCGATAATTAAACCATAACTGATAATTAATATTTAACGATTTGGATAATAGCTCATTAATGATATGTGTTTATAACTATACGATCATAAAATAGGGTTATATGTAATAACTTATGGGAAACGTCTGTTTGAAAGAGAATATTTTACGGATAAAAGAAAATAATTGCTTCATAGCAAACGTAGAAAGTACTAAACAGCAATTTCGTTATAAAACCATTCATCTTACAATCTATTATTATACCAATTTATCATTAACTTTTGCCAACATTCAAATATTAATCAATTTCGTAATTGAATGATTGGGTTCCGAAGTCGCGTCGAAGTCGTTGCCTGCAAATAAATATAAAATTGCAAAATAATATTCGTTTAATCGAATCGATAAAATGGGCGGTAAACAATTTGAACTTTCTAAAATTAATTGAACGCTTATTTCTATTAGTCATAAATTAGCAGCTATAATTTCCAATGCAATAGTATATTTTGCAAAGTCATGGTTGCCAAAATAGTAACCATCATTAAAATGCACTTTTATCTTTTATTTTGCAATTTGCCAGGTGTTTCTCTTTATTTTGGAATAGTTTCAATTGAATACTGTGTAATGATTTGCCTTTTATATCGTAATTTATGTTAATTTATGGCCAAATAATGGAATAATTAAATCTTTTAATGATATCAAACTTTCAAACTTCAAATTTGTTTGATTTCATTTAAAAAAACTAGGTATCAGTTTTAATGCTTAGGTTTAATTTTGTAGGCTATAATAGGCCTATCTTATTTTTAATTAAGAATTTTTTTTTAATTAAGCCTAAATTTTTACATAATTATTAAAATAAGTTTTGCATTTTTGAAATTAGTATTAAATTATGTTTTAAAATAAGATAATTTTAATATGATTTTAATTTTAATTATGCATAAACAGGGAAGCTTCATTTACTATTTCAATTGTCAAGGAAATTTTCACCTCATCTATTTAAGTTAATAATTTACTCAATTCAGAAAATATGTTTTAATAGATATTTAAACAACCTAAGGGTTTTTTTCCTTTATCATTCCTCTAGCTAACATAGGGCGTTGACTAATCCCAACCTAAGGGTAAATAATACAAATATAATCACAGAAAACTTATAAAATAAGTTTCGATAAAGATACGAGTCTTTAATTATGTATTTTGCAACTACAGTGGACGCCGCTTATTAAGGCCACTTTGGGACCAGAATAAATTGGCACTATTAACCGATTGGACCTTTTAAGCAATTGGTCAATAAAAGCTAGAATTTTATCTGTAGAAAATTTTTTTACAAGTATGTACATATGTATATACATTCATATGTGCTTGTAAAAGTGTATTTATTAAATAATCATTATTCAATAAATGTTTATCTTGTAAAATTTAAAAATAATTCAATAATGAACGAAAAGAAATGTATATAAGAAAACGGAATGAATTAAGCAATCTATTTAACAATTAAATGTGATTCTCTGGATAGTGGCGAATATATTGATGACCAAAAAATTTACAACAGAGAGACGTGTAAACTATTGTTGTATCATCAAATCGGCAAACACGCGAGGAGACGATTTTTCCTTTTTTCTTCACTCTTTCAGTCGATCAAATAAACATAGGGCACATGGTCAAGATTGGTGTAAATACAAATATAAAAATGAATGAGTTGACTGACATCACTTGCACTTGTTCTTACAACTCTATGTAGTAGTGACCTTGGCCACAGAACGACCCTATAAAGCGATAGGTTTGGCTCCAATAAGCGATGGATTTTTAATGTATTTATATGCGGCCGATCCGTTCCTAAGTATTTTGGCCCGATAAGGCGATTGTCCCTATTAACCGTGGTCCTAACAAGCGGCGTCCACTGTAGTTTAAAACAAAACTTTATACAATTCTCGAATTAATTTGCTATTTATTCAAAACATATACAGTAAAGAATAAGAAAACAACCCTGTACTGAATTAATGTCTAAACACATACAATAAAGTATTTAAAAAAATTTATATGCCATATAATACTCTATAACGGAAATATAGCACCAAACACTATGTCACTAATATTCTCGTGATAACACTTAACAGTTAAAACATTTAGAGAATATAATAAATATTTTATTTGGCCAATTAATGAGAAAAAATCAAATTGATTAATGTATCATGCCAAATTTTTTAAAACAAGAACCTGGAAAAACTTATTTTAATTAGGACCTTAAATTTTAAATTATCGTAATTGACTAATGTTACTAAGCACTATTTTTTTATTTACACGGTTTTTGATAGTCTTCGGGTATTGAATAATGTACAACTATACAGCATGTATGCACTTTCTAGAATAAAAATTGACTAAAATGTAAAATTTTTTCAGAAAGAACATTGGGTCTCTAAATATATAAAGGAAAAAAGTTCTTTGTCATAGGCTTAAATATTATATGTAAGTGAAAAAAAACGCATGTTTAAGTTTTTTTTAAAAATAAATCGTAAATAATGTAATGAGTGGATGCTAATTTTTTTAAAGATTGTATTAGTTATTATTAAACGAGATAATATTAAACATACTAATAATGAATTTTAATGATATTATTTTGAATTTTTTATCTTTTCATATATTCAAATTTATTGAATATTAGTTAAATTAAACTATGTCACAAATATAAACATTTGAATTATTTAGTATAATATTTTTGTCCGAAGTTGAATATCTTATTAAATAACCTGAATGAAAAACGAAATCAGCAAATAATTATTCAATTATTGTACCCATAATTTTCACTTCAACTCTTTCTGGTTGTAACCGAATCCATTTAGTGACATTTAATTAGTTTGTAAAGCTAATTAAAGTTTTCAAGCCACCAGTCGAGCAGCATTGCGGATTAATCATCGCGTATCTAGAGAAAACTTTTGCACAAATTTGTACTACAGTAGTTGCAAATATAATTAAAGAGTGATTTTCCAAAGAGAATTCGAAAACGAATCCCATAAATGGAAAACTAGTATTGTACCAGCCAGTGTTAAATGGCCAGTAAAATCGCTCGCAATTTTGCGCCATGATAAAGAATTAAATGGGTGAAATTCCTCCAGTTTGGAATGCACTGACTAGCGAAGATAATCAGTAATTAATTCATATTTTCCATGTAATAAACACTTTGCTGTGTGATTTATTCAACAGTATGTAACGTAATAGAAATTCATTAGCCGTACACCTTGAACCTCTTTTAATCGGTTGCTGATAAGTTAAATAAGTGGAAACAAAGAGGGAGAGATGATTTTGACCTGATAATAATAAACACAAAACAATTGTGACTCACATGAGAAAATTTCGGTTTCATTTTTAACCCATTGTCTGACGCGTGCCGTTCGCATTTACAATTCATTTACTGAACTCTGCAAATTCAGGTTACCTCATATATGCAGCATAATTATTGATCTTGAGTACAATATTGATGAAACAATGACGTATTTCTGCAGAATTCTTTAATATTCCCAAGGTTGAATAATAATTTGTCTCAATTTGCAGGTCTTTTGTTCGACACGAAACAGAATAAATTTCATATAATTCATTTCATATGAGCTTCATATTAATATTTATGTATTTATGTAATGAAGTCAGGAAATATGTATCGCAAGACTTTGCTTCATTTAGATGGTCATCGAGTGTGTGCTGTGTGATGATGAATGAGGAAAGTTTTCTCAATTTGCAAACTGTAATGAACCTGTTTTAATTGCATTTTCTGAGACCAAAACTTTGCTTTTAAATAAGGCGTTTTCGGAAGTATGAATATTTAACAGGTTTTTTAATCTTATTTTCGCTCAAAAGGGGTGAAAGTTTTTTTACACTGCTTAGTATTCAATAACCAATAAAATATTTATATTAATATCCGGAAACAAAATAATATTTGCATGTGATTTTGTTTATATAACTGAATTAATTTGTTGAAATTTAAATATATTAAAATTTCAATAGAAATGCAAGTTATTATACATATTTTGTAATAAATGTCTATTTCAAAATTCAATAAAAATATTAATATCATCATTAAATTATATTATAATAAATTAGCCATTCAAATGATAATATAAATCAATTTCTTTTAATTCAAACAACCAATTCTTTTTAATAGCTAGATAGTAAGTACTATAACTCTTTGTAAAATAAAACAAAACGGTAGGACATTCCCGAAAAAAGGCGGGGAGTTGTGACGTCTATGGTGACAATTCGTAACAAATAAAACGCGAAATTTGTATCTCAAAAGGCTTCTTTTATAATAAAAAAAAGAGTCATTTTACAAAGGGTAAAACTTACGAAGATTAAACTTTTAAACACAAACCTAATATCTTCCAATCATTATATTAAATTAGAAACAAAGAAATAGAAAAAAGAATAGCTCTTTTAATAAAAAATTAACTGAACAGTTGATAAGCTTTAATGAACCATGATGAACTCTCCTATAATTGAATTAAATGTGGACTTAGGAACTGATTAAAGCGTCTTTATTTCTCCTATTTTATCTAAATCGAAAGGACAGTATCATTAAATTGGAGTGAACTTCGAATTGTAACTGTAAGGTATATTCTTCTTACATATTCTTCGTTACAAGTATTTGAATTCAGTCCTTTCATTGAATTCAACCATCAATATTCCCAGTACTTTCCTTAATTATAAAAGATCATGTAATTCGGTAAAGGGATTCATTAATAATATAAGAGTGTTTAAAATTTCGGGTAAGATTAATCAAAGTTGTTCTAGAAATTCAAGATTTGCGCGCTTCCATTTTAGCTAATAACATAACATTACAGTTATTTGAACACACTTTCGTTTTTGGTTAGTAAATATCATTTTATCGTGTTTTTGCAGAAGTAAATTTATAAAACTCGGTGGTTCTGTATTCCTTATTAATTTTTTGTTAAAAAATATATTAATTTTGTTTTAAAAAATGTTTTTATTATTAAATATTATAAATGATTTCAAATATTTATTAATTAATTAATTACAAACTCCTCTTTTAAAGTGGCCAGATCCATACTGCCCTAGTGTGTGGTGCTGAATGGTGGGGTTAATTTAATCCTTTCCCACCCAAACACTCCCCCCCAATATTTAAAAGAATTGCAACGGCAATAAGTTAGTTTAGAAATGGTTTTATATGTGAACCAGGATTATAACGCCCATGCGAGCTCTTCGCCCCACTATGCAATAACCAATAACAAATAATTTACTTCATATGTTTTATTCAAAATAAAGCCATATTTTTTTTATTCAGAGAGGCCCAGTAATACTATAATAATTTTAAGCTCTCAAATAATGGGCTAGTCATTTATTTAAATTAAATTTTTAATTGTATATTTAGTTAAATACTTTTTGAAAATTTAAAAAGAAAAGATGAAATGAATGATTTCCAATTTTAAACATATTGAAACAATGTATCAGTAGTACACGTTTATATGATTTTTACGTATTGTTTATTTTATTATTATAATCACAAGTTTAGTTTATGTTAAATTTCCAATTATAATTTCAAATCTTATACTAATTAAATTAAATTTTTGGATAGTAAAAGTAGCTATGTTATATAAAAATACCAGTTTTTTCGCCATGCGAATAATATTTTATTTTTAGCTCCTCTTGAAAAGAAAGCTAATAATTTTCCTTTCTTATGGCTTTTGATCAAATTTTAAAAAAACTGAACGCAAATGTCAATATCACCGAAAATTGCATAAGAGATAATAAATTCACAATGACCAAATCGCCAATTAAATTTGTAACAATCTCCAATAAAAAGCACATAATTTGATATAATCTGACATACTCGTAACACGTTAAATGGAAATCTGGCGGAAAATGAGCATCAAAACAAATTTGTTATGGGAATTGATATTCAGCACTTGATTTACAACTAAAGAAATAACCATATTCCACGTAGGTGTAACGAATTAATTAATATCCAGCGGTTGAAATTACCTAAAAAGTCATTACGGTATTTTCCAAAAATCAATGATCAATGTCGAATTTATTAACCTGGGCCCGTTACTCAAATAGTCTCAGATTTTTATTTATGATTTATCGCCAAGTCTCAGCATAATTAATGATTGTTTACGTTCCGCTTAAGGAATCTCATTTGTCCGATTGCTTTTGCAGAGAGACTTTAAAATTTGAGTAAAAGTCTGCCAAATTGAGAAACTGTATCATGAAATCGCGCGCGTTGATAACAATCAAATGGTACTCTTGTTTAATAGGCTAGAGTCAAGAGACCACTTTTGTATTAAGAAAAACTGATCATTAATCTGTGTGTGTTTTTTTGGAGGAATGTAAATTGAAATGATTCGGTAGTTTAATGGCCATTGAACGCTTTTGAAAGTCTCCTCAGCTTCTCGTTAAATTTATATCAATTTGCGGCCAACTTTTTGACAGCCATTCATTCACAAGAAATTATTGTAACAAGGTTTTGAACTTTAGTTTAGTAGAGGTTAAAAGCTGTTTATGAAATGTTATAAGAAGCAATAATTACTTTACAATTTAGCCTTCAACTACGGTTTTAGAGATTTTAATTTATGAACAGCATTCTTAAACAATCACTTTCATAAATAAAGAAAACAAACCTGGTGTATTTAATTAGTGTCTTGTTCAATTCAGTCATAAGTTAAGTAAAAGTTTTACTTTATTAAATTCAATTATCACTTGAATAAGCTTAAATACATTAATTTAGTAATTATTTTGGCTATTCTATAAGGTAGTTTCGACGACACAAAAAACGTTACCGGTCTAACCAAATGGTTTTACGTAATCAATGTTATCAAATGCCTTATTCATTCATTTACTAATCGTTCACAATTGATTATTGAATATCATGATCACGAACCATTATTTGATATGATGTGTTTAACACAATGAACAAATGATTCAATTTAGAGCCTATTTATTGAAAGGTTTTTGCCATCGAAACAGAATACGCATGCTACAAAGACGACCATTCCTTTCACAACTTTCATATGTATCCATTTATTGAATGATAGCAAATTTCTAGTATAATAGAACGATCCGATTTATCTCCTCAATCCTATGTACTCCATTTTGGCTTTGAAGACGTGTCAAATAGTGTTGGCGACACTGGTTGTTCGACAGTTGAGGCAGGGATATTATATTTGTTAATGTATTTGAACAAATTTTAATTACAATTTTTTATTATTTGAAACTAGGAAAGAATTTTGAAGAAAAAAATCACTTGTTTCAAACCTGCAATATTTTCGAGTGAACCAATTTTGTGGCGCTACCTTAGCCCCACTACTGATGCCAACATTTTCTGTTGAATTTTTTAAAAATTAATTTCAATACTTTTCAACATTACTCAGTAAATATATTTATGTCTTCGATGATTTCGCGATTTCCATTAATAAGATCTTGAATGAACTGTTGAATATTGGCATTAACCTTATCTTTTACTTGGCCCAAAACAACACTAAAAAGTCTGAATGTCTTAAATACCAAGATCTCGGTGGTGAATTGTGACACAACGACATAAAAACGGTATAATTTTGGAATTTGGATGCAAAAAATTAACTGATTTGGTAGTTATTAGTTAGTTCTAGCAATTTCAATTTAATACTTTTTGAAACGTATATTGCCTTATGTAATACCATAGTTTTTATTTGTCAAATGTCAAGTAACAAATACCTCCTTCAAAATTGACTCTGGCTGAATAGCAGGTTATTAATAGAGATACCTTGATTGGAACAACTTATATAACGAAAACATTTTAGTGAGATTTGTATTCAAGATTTTTGTTTAAATTAAACTCATATACTGTTTCATTTTGGTATTTAAATAAATTGATGGTGCATTGCAAATTATGAACATAAATATGTATAAACTTAACTGTTTCTGAACAGACATTAAAAGTTTGTTTGTTTTCTTAAATTTTTCACCACAAGTGTGATCATTAGTGATGTCAAATATCCATATAAATGATTACTGATTACTTTTTTTAAAGTATTGAATCTTAACTATTCGATATTGATACTTTTCCAAATGCTTTTAAATCGACAGATCTATTACCAAATTATATAGAAAAAGCATTTGGAAAAGTATCAATATCAAATAATTAAAATTCGATACTTTGAAAAATCATTTATACTTGTATCGAAATTTGATTATTTTTTATAATTGTGTTAAACCGTGAATAACGGCAACTGATATCTCACCAATCAATAATTTTAAATAAAATTTCTTATTGAAAAAATTCAAATTTAAAGAAGGTTCAGTAGAAAATCTTATAACTGTCTTTATTTTATAGATGACACATCTTCCAGATCCTGTGTACAAAGTATTTTAAAGAAAAAATTCAATTTAAAATTCAATATACTTTGAAAAGCCGTTTGCCGAAATGTCAAATTCACATTTTTATTAGTTTTAAAAATTGCCAAAAGCAGGCGAACGTGTCCATTTACAAGAAACAGTCGCCAACACATTTAAAAAGAAGATCGGAAACAAAGTAGGGTAACCGGATTTTCCGTACTTTTTTAAATAGGACCCTACTAATTTATTTGAAACAAGGCTCTTGTTTTTTTTCTACATGGTATGGCACAATTATGAAATTAATTTAAATTCGATAATGTCAATTTTATCGAAATAGATCATCTACATAAATTTTTCAACTCACTACTTGATGATAAATCAATATTAATAAAAACATGGAAACACTAATTTTTATATGTAAATGAGATCTCAACGAATGTTTTCGATAAGAAAACCAATCCCAATTAATTTCACAGAAATACTTTAATCCATCTTTTAATTATAGTTAATTTTTCGACAAGCTCCGATTGTAAAATTTATAATACCAATCTTAATAGCTAATTAATATAAAACATATAGCGGGTTAAACGTGAGAAAGTTACCTGAGGCCAACAAAAAAGCAAAATCATGTGGTTGAATATGATAATTTGGATGTGTTTTTTGCTCTTTATGGACATAGGAAATTCATAAATGGGAAAAGTGTTTATTTTAGCTTCGAGACGTTGTTGTTCGGCAAAAATGAAAGTGTACCTCTGCTGGCACGATAGTGCATATTATCGGAGGTTTTTGATCGCCGCAACAAGCAACGTTGATGAGCTCCGACCGCTAAAACCTGCAAAAATAATTACTGACGACGAAGAAGAAAAAACAACAATTAAGACGTTAATATTCCTTCATACACACAATTAAAAGTAAATTCAGAGCTTTATTGCCTCTTTCGAAATTAGCATCCACGAATAATTCGCGAAATAATGAAACGGCAATCTCTCTATACCCATAACTGATTTTTAAATTATAAATCAGATGCAATTTTTTTTATTATTTTATATGGACTAATTAATCAAATATCGGAACCGATATCATAGCTCATTTGCATTTAATCGAGATTTCGAAATGAGGTCTTTGTACTACCTTTCCTAGAGCAGGCACTACCAGCACCGCACACAGCACAGCACACCGGTCTTTTGGAATTGGGGCTACAAATGCCGTGGGTGCTGTTAATAGTCGTTTCTCACTTTTACAAATAATAATCGATTCGGTCATGCATTCACTCACACATTTGTAAGAGAAAAAAGAAAAATTACTATGGTACGCAATTTTGATTTGAAAATTAGTGCCACTTTTCTTCAATTAATCGAATACCTTGCGCCAAAGCGGTACTGTGAGTGAAAGATCAATAAACTGCATTTACGTGGGCAGAAAAAACAACAACACTCGAGCCGAAGCAATTATTTCCTTCTCTTTTTTCAAACAAAATTAGGCTTAATATATGCCTATAATGGATTCATAATTTATTTAATGACTTTCCCGAAAATTTAATTTAAAATAATTTGTTAATTTGTGTTATTTATTGAATAACTTCGACAAATAATAAATTTAAGATAATTTAATATTTATAATTTTCGATTGGATTGTGTTCAAAAATATGCATTTTAAAGCAGTAATTTAATAAATTAGAACAGTTTTATGTCTCTATTGCACATCCAATTTTAAATAAAAGTCATTGAACATATCTATGAATATTACATTATAGATATGTAAATAAGTTACAAAAAATAGTTTTATATTTTTTTATCCCAAATGATTGGACAACCATTTGAAATTGATTTTAATTTAAATCATAAATGCTTTAAAATATGAATTATTCGTTTTTAAATCATTTATCAGTTTTGATTTCATTTTCATCACGTTAATGGCTATTAGGAAATCTGTTTTTCATATCTTAATTAACACGCTTATACATTTCAATTTAAAGTCAAAACACTCTCTGTCGCTGGATTTTAAAATATTTATATGAATATATCATAGTACAAGCCACAAGGGGTGATGGGAGGTGCTCGTTGTCTGCTCCAAAAACACAGATATAATGAAATTATAAAGTTTCAAGACAGATATTGAACATCGTTTATCGAAAGATATTATCGATTTTGAACCCAATATTTCATAGTTTAAATAAAAGTGTTTATGCATTTTTGTTATATAAAATTAATACTATGACACTAAAAATTGTTCTGTCAAAGTCGTTTTTATAGCACAAGTGCATTTCTTTATTTATTAAAGTGTGACCTCCGTAAACAAAAATCATCAATGAAAGTTACTTTAATACTGGAGGTTTTACTGGAAAATATTGACGAACTTTGACGAATATTGATGAACATTGACGAATAATATATGACACTCTTAGATTATAGTTATGGATTTTTATATTTAAAAATTTTGTTCGGAATCAAAATTTTGTTATGATATAAAACATAAACATCATTGAAAACTATTTTCCAAATATTAGAATTCAAAAGCGATTATAAAAAAGTTTCTCTAAATTCAGTGATCGTTCAATGCAAATTAAAGTTAAACAAAATTGCGAATAATTGAATTTATTTTTAATTGTGAAATCCTTTTCCGTACTACTAAAGATCCTGTTTATAAGCAACAAAAACAGATATAAAAATAATACTCTTGTGGAACAGAGCAACATAAAGTTTAACAAAAATTCAAAGAATTTTTAAGATTTTCGTGTTACTTTATTTAAAAATGCAAGAAATTTTGTATAAAACACGGTCGATAAGCATTATTTAACACTAGGGTCTTTTTTAAAATTCACGCCACCCTCGTGACTAGCTGCCACTGTGGTCTAGCGGTTAGTACCCTGACTGTAACTGCCTGCTCGAGGTCGTGGGATCAAATCCCGGGCGGATATTTTTCTAACGCGAAACAGTAGTTTGCATTTTTGTATATCAATATCATTGCAAAATAATATTCCTAGCGAATTATAAATAAGTAATGGAGCAAAAAAAATAGAATGGGCGGATAGACTGGATCCGTTTACAACTGGTCTAGGAGCTATTAATTGACTACTAATACACTGAAAACTAACACCCGATGGTTGAGGTTAAGACAACCCCTAGTTCCGCAATGGAATGTTGTGGAAAAAATTATTATTTACCATCGTGACTTTAAATGAATCTTGTGTTTAATAATGCCTTATCTAAGCGACTTGTATAAATTATTATTTTACAACAAAATTTCTTAAATGGTAGGTTTTTATAAATCTTCAGTACATCCACAAACGACTGACAATTAAAATGACTATTATTATATGTTACTATTGTATAAGTCTTATTTTGCTTAATTATTAAGTTATACCCTCTAGGTGAAGAGGGCACAATCTGTCTTTTCAATATACTCGAGTATCAGTTCTAGGTTTCCTTTATGGATATAGATCTTTGTGTTTTTCCATATTTACTGTCTCGTTGATAATAAATTGAAATAATCGATTCACAGATTTTTTGTAAATTTGTCCCGTATTGGTATTGTGTTGTTAAAGAAGAAGTATTTCTCATTGAAGTGGAAAAATACCGAAGATGGATGTTAATTTGATAACCCTAACCAAAATAATTTGAAATTACTCAATTGGAAACAACCAAGCCCATTGGAATTTGATCTATAGATCGACTTCAATCAAATTCTTCTTTACGCACAAATTGGTGTTGTATTTTTGTAGAGTCACGCTCTTAATCCGATTACAATTTCACATGCAGTGTTTACCAGTCAAAATACACGACTCAATCTTGACTTGAAACGAATTAATTCAAGATTAAAACGTCATAATGACAAAGTCGACGTGTAACTTTTTAATCTCAAGATTGAAATGATAAAACATTTATATTTTCCAAAAGAGTAATTTAAATTGTTATTCCAAAATAGTCCTGTTTTTTTTTAAATTGTCTTCAAGTAAACATTTAAATGATTTATTTCCTCTTTAGTAAGAAACAATGTTATTTAAACAATTACCAGTACAAATTACTTTCGCATTGTTCTATCAAGAATTATTTCAGCAAATTGACGTGACATCAAATAAGTAGAATACAAACTCCAAGCCATAATAAGGTAGAAGCAAACAGAATAATTTGGGTATTGTTCTTAATATCTTCAGTCAGACTGAAGAACATGATACGAATATTAAATATTCGCAAATAAAAACAAGCAATCAAGCTGAATAGTGAGTAAGTAAACATTTCTTCAAGATATTTGAAGTTTTTATAGCAAGGCCAATGGGTTTTGAGTATGAATTTTAGAAAATAAATCAATTTATACAAAAAAACCCGTACAATTCCTAATGGAATATATTTAAATAAAGAGTTTCAGTTCTAAATAGGCACTACTTTATAATTCCTTATGCAACTAAGTCGATAAGATAAGAAATTATTTAACACTAGGGTCTTTTACAATCACGAGAGTAGGGAGTATATTAAAGCAGGCCAATTTGGTTAATAATCCTTATCGACCGTGTTTTATATACAATTTTATAATAAATTAACACAAAAATCTATAAAAATCATTCGTTTGATTTAATTCATTTCTAAAATTCTATCGCACTTTGTATCCCGTTTCATTCCCTCATTTCAAGGTATGACGAAGACAACTGTATATGTCGTCTCTTTCTACCACACAGCAAATATCATCTCTCCGTGTTTGAATAGTTGTTTTTCATTCAAACAATCTGCTGCTGAATGACCATTTAAATTTAAACCATTTATCAAAACCCTAAAAACGATTCGATTTTATAGTTGAACAATGTATATTATAAATTAATTGGCCATACAACGATCTCCATTTCAACGGTTATTTGATCGTTGTAATGTCCTGGATTAAAAATTGTACAATATTTCCTCAAAATTGCGCCGAAATTTTGATTTTCAAACAAATTTATGATTTGCTATGAAACTCTAATCAATGTTGAAAAGCTAACCTCTCGATACAAAAGATTAAAAAATTCTCCCTTGTGCTATAGACATGAAATTGACAGAAGAATTATTAGTATCATAATATTGAATTTATGTACCTAAAATGTATAAGTAAATTTTTATTTCTGTTTCTTTTCTACAATTAGGTGATGAAAGAGACGACTGTAAGTTTTGTTTTATTTCAGCAATCATATTTCTTTCTTTACATAAGAAATACACATTCTCGCTCTTTTCGTTAAGTGTTTGCTCTTACACACAGACTGTTGAAGACAGAATACTATGTGTCTTTATGAAAATCTCTCAAGGAAGACACCCTTAATAGTTATTTATACAAGAAGGTCGATAAGATAATGAATTTCTTTTACGGAGGTCACACTTTAGTAATAAAGAAAAAAGTACACGTGCTTTAAAGAATTCTTTAAAGCACTTGTGCTATAATAACGAATTTGACAGAGCAAAATTGATATTAAGCCACAAAAATGCTTAAAAATAGGAAAGTATTATTGCCTTAAAATTGTTAAGACTACCTCGATAAAGCAATTTTGCCAGAATAAACACAAGTCCAGTAATATAATATCTATTTCATATGACCAAAAAGAAATTCATTTGCATACTTTGTTATTTTCCTTATATGACACTTCTATTACGGAAGTGATATTTGTCCATTTTTAGTGTTAATCGCTTTAAAAAATTCCTTGAAATAGTAAATTTACATATTCTTGTAAATTTGGAAGAAGTCATAAATAACAAACTGGAACATCTTCGACCTAAATCAAAATTGTCATCGTCGAAATCCGACCTTCTCAACACTATTAATAGAACAATAGTCGCTTGAGTGGGTTTTGAATTCAGTTGCCCACAAACCAATAGAGAAATTCGATTGATTTTGTCCACAGGCATACTATTCTGAATTTATTGTGCCAATTTTACAATGGATAAGCAAAAAAACCTTGAACCGAATCTGACGAATCAATATTGACATTATCGATCGAAAAAGTTCACAGGTGATCCTCAGTATGAATTTTCTCTTTGATCCAAGCAGACAGAAACCAGTTTTTAGATAAGCCGATCAATTTAGATAATTTATACAGAAACGATCCATCAGATGAAACCCAACAAATGGCGATGACGATCACTTCTTTTGGGCTTGGCTTGGAGATGCCTTGGAACAAAACGTGTGTTGTTCATTTGATTTACAAGTCACCCAGTCTGCGAGGCGATTGGAATGTACATTCATTTACTATAAATAACAAAAAACGACACCAAACACGATCACTGTGTGAGTGTTGAAATTAAAATGTATAAGAATGAAAAGTATAGGCCTCTAAGTCAAGAGAAAACACGTTTTCCACGGTGGTTTTATCGTCAACAAATTACTTGGCATTTTATGAAAAATGGCATTGCCAAGGAACTTGTAGTCATCATAATAAAACTGCTTTTCAGAAAAAGCCCAAAACAAAGTTCTTGTTGAATAAACAGTACTCAACAAAAAAGAACTTTACGGCTGAGCAGTGAAATAATAAAAAAAAATGAAAAATAAAACGCAGCAACTGATCTACAGTTGCTGCTTTTGTTTTTTTACAGTGAAATCAACAAATATAGATAAAAGAAATTAGAGTGGAAAGGAGTTATTTGTTTCAATCCAACCAGTATTTACGTTCTAATGAAATTATATGGCCAAAGACACGATCACCTCTCTTTTTTTCTTGCTGTTCATCTTTCTTCTTTCTCCATTAAACGATCAAATGAAGATCGCTTTATAGGTCTGTGGTGCGCTCGCATTCCGATCCAATCGCAAGATAATAGAGGAAATCATTTGACCATAATAATAAATTGCAGGTGTTCGTGCAAAAAACAGTAGTTATTGCGATTTAATTTCATTAGATAAAGATGTGCAACTCTCGGTGGAAAGAGATTCGATTCCGTTGACCCAAATATCGATTTCTTTATATATAATAAAAATGATATCGAAGCGGACGAGATTGAATAGTCAGGCAAGTATTAAATCACTTTTAATTTGTAGGTGATCACCACCTGTATTATTACGACAATTGTTATTAACCGAATGAGAAATAGCTACTCAATTTCGGATAATTCAGGCGAGACTGTTGAGGTGGTCATTTTGAAATAGTTAATTGAATTTCGATCTATCGATCTTTTGAAGAAATATTTTCTTTCACGTGTGAACCTATTATTATTCAAATATTTGTTAAATAACCAAACCGAAATTAATGAATTTATACAAATCATCTTTATTTGATGTGTTTTCTTTTTCTTAATAGGTTGGGTAGTTAAAGATAGTCTCGGATAAAAAATAGAATATGTAAGAATACTTTTCCATATGATTTGTTTATTAACAATATGTAATTCTGGCCATTCTTTGTCTACTTTGAAAAAAGAAAAATTTAATAGATTTTTTTAAATAATAGAATTTTACATCAATATGACATTTGGTTTTGTAATAAGGAGGGACTCCGAATTGGCATTGCATGTATTACTCTTAATTGATTTTACATTGATAAGAGATTTGTAATTATTTGATAACAGCAGGTAGGAAATATTTTTTGTAAATATTTAGAAATGAATATTTTTATAAGAAATATTTACGCCTAAATAATATATTTTTGCATTCCCGTATCGAAACATAAGCTTTTCGATACCCATTTGAGTTTCATAATGATTTACTGTATCGCACTGTATCGTGAATATTCTGAATTTTTATTTAACTAGTGAAAAAATGTCATAAACTATCCAACAAATTTGTCTCAAAGTCAAAATTTGATCGCCATTGTTCCCCTTAAACTACACAAAATATTGGTCTCGGCTATGTCATAGGACCGTAAAAAAGATTAATGTTTCCTGTTTAAGAATTTTAATATTTACCGTTTCAGCCATATAATTTGGCTAGTTTTGTTCGGTTTTTGGCACTTTACATAAATATTAGAGATAAATCTGCTTAACTGTCATGTAAATATATTATATAATAATATAATTTATTTATATTTATAATAGCCTTATATTGCTTTAAATGGAAATTTATTTTCCATAAATTAAAGCAAACAAATGTTCCATATCACAATAAAATAGGCATTTACCTTATGACTAAGTAGTTAAAAGGAATTCCAACCGTTAACGGTAACTTTACACGTTAAAATTTAACTTGAAACATTTGTGAGATACGTCAAATTTTAAATTTTCCTTGTAAATAATTAAATTGAATGTGAAATTGTAAAAATTTCAGTGCTCATAAGTGGAGTGCAAGAAACGTTACGTCCTGTTCGGGTGTAAAGTCTTGTTTTTTAACTCGGAAACGATGAAACACTCGCCTACGGCTCGAATGTTTCACACTATTTAAAAAACAGTTGACTTTACACCCTAGTAGCACAAATAACTATTTTAAATAATTGCACGTGCTTCGCAAAATATTTTTTGCACAATTAACTCGTTGTGATGATCCAATTCTTTTATTATTGAAAAATAACAAATCTTATGACGTGTGTACAGTATTTTGTTGAATATTTTTTTATTCTCTCTAATTTTATGAAATTTATTGTGTACAATTAATTATATTTTTTAAGAAAGAAAATCTATATTTTATGAATAAGCTTATTTTATTTATATTAGTATATATTTAAATCGACTCTTGTAACTGTTTTTAACAGTAAAACTATATACAATTTACAGTTTTCCATAACATATAACAAATTGGCAAGTAGAGCAAAATTCCATTTTGTATCCTACTGGATGAGTTGATATCAATTCCAAAATCTTCATCATTGCAATAATCTCTATGATTACACAAGTAAGCGGGTAAATTTTTTAAGAAAATTTCTTCGTTAGCATCGTTAAAGCTATAACATCCTTTTCTGACTGATTGATAAACGCCATTGTCTGTGAAAATAAATTAAATTATGTAACTAAAAACTGTAATATTAAATAAGTTATTTCTTACGTGTGGACACAACAACTTCATAACAATATCCTGCACAAATGGTTTCTTTTTGGTTTCGTTTGGTGAGTTCTATAGGTCCCTTATAAGAGAAACACCTTCGGCAAGATGCTTTTTGGATAATAACTAAAATCACCAAAATTATTATGAATTTGAGAAACATTGTAAATGTAAAATGCAACTGATTTCGAACCAATTCTAGAAAAGCTTTATATAGTTATAATCAATAGGATTCAGATTACAAATATCGTTTATAAATAAGGCACGTACTAACTAAACAAATAATATTGTCAACCGTCCAAAAACACTTGAACATGAAAAGAAATCTATTGGAATTCTATTTGAAATATATCATTTGTTATTTAATGAAATTAAATTGATATTAATAAAGAATATAATATTAAAAGAGTTAGATAAATATATTTTGTGAAAGTCTATCAATAATTGATTTTAATTAATATATTACCGAGGATCATTAACGTCTTCAATGCGAAGAATATAAAGAAATGAAGTCTCAATTAAGATTATAGCCGCACTCATTTATTCTTGATATCTTTGAAACCAAATGAAGCTGGATCTTAAATTTTATCACAGCCTCTCATCAGATTACAACTTTCAATCATAGCAGATTTGCAAATGAAACGAAATTGCGAAAAAACCACACGTTTCGAATGGGTCAGCGTAATAGCTAAATATTCCCCTCTACAGGGAATGGTAAAATAATTTATTGACAGTAGTTAGGCAATCCGAAATATATCCAGAATTTCGTAAATCGAGAAAATAGTATAATTTTCGAATTTAAAAAAAACTAATGATGACTATCGAAAACTGGGCTCATTGTGGATGATAATATGACAGCTAGTAAAGTAAAAAATTCGGATAATATTTTCTGAAATAACTTTTTAGGCAATTACGCGACAAAGTTAACAAGCAGCTCGACATATTTAAGCCAAACGCTATTAAAATAAAGATTATTAAATTTTCTACAAATTGTCCATGCATAGTTTTAAAATTTGACTGCTGGGTTCGAGGCATTTCGGTTATGAACTTACTCCAAAATATTAGCAAAATTATAATAAGGAACAAATAAAAGGCAAAATTAAACAAATTAATCATTATCTTCAGTACTTAAGTTATATTTAAAAAGAGGATATAAAATAAATGTAGATTTATGAGTGGTAAGAACCAATCCCAACTAATTATAAAATATATTTTTCCCTTTCAATTACTGTAAGGAACATGAGGGGTCGCAACCTCAACCAACGGGTTTTGTGACATTTCGGTGACTATTTGTTTTCAGTGTATTATTAGTCAATTAATAGCACCTAGACCAGTTGAAAAAGGACCCAGTCAATCCTATCCGCCCAGGGATCGAACCCTTGACTCCGAAGAGGCAGCCGGATGCGTTAACACATCGGCCAACTAATTATGGATCTATTTAACTGTCACTGAGTAATAATGTAATTATTCAAGCAAAATTAAAGTTTTTTTTTGGAGGTAACGAAACTTATTAAATGATCTCAGTTAAATGCTATTTGAGATAAGATTAAAACCAATAGTCATAGATTATGAACAATATTGTAATCGTTTATTTGTCAGAAATAAAATACAGTAGAATTCCACTGATACAACCCTCCGCGTAATCCGAAGGACTTGACTCATGTCCGGGGACCGTAATATTCTATATGTACGCTTAGATGATACGGATAGAGTGACTCCTCAATTGCAAATAAAATACATTAACAAAGTTATACAATATGATATTCCATTTATATTCGTTCTTAATATATTAAATTTGTAGTTATAATAAATTGTTTCATTGCAAATATGTGAAAATTCTTGTTATTATAGTTTTCGATTAACCGAGTTACCTTAATCCCATAGTATTCAACTTTACTAGCACAAATCGAAAATATTACTGAAAATTCGTAATTTTAAAAAACATTTCAAGATTCGTATGTATTCGTATTTTAAAATAAAGATTTATATCCAAAACTCTTAAAAAAAAATCTAATTTCAAATTTTCAACGAATTTAAAAGAATTTTTTATTAGTTTTGTAAAAAAAGTTCTGTTTACAGTTGGGACACAATTAAAATTACGTAAACCATGTTCCTTTAGTGAATGTATGGCTTACGCGGCAGATACCTGTAGATAGGTTCAAAGAAATTGGGTAGCATATTTCAATGACAAAAATAAAGCTGGCCAAAATATTAACATCCCGATTTTCAACATGTTGCTTCCGTTTGCTGATGCCTGGTCATTACAAAAATCTCTATCATGGCACACTTTGAAGATCCAGTTTTCAAAAGAGTCTGGCCATTCGAACACTTCCATAATACAACCTTTTTCAACATATGATTTTTGAACTGGATCTAGAAATATGTATTTAGTTAAGTAATCATTTTCATAGTTACTACATTATCGTACTAACCTTTAAAATTTATACTTTCGTAACAATAATGATGGATAGGACATTCAACCTGGTGTAAAGAATTATTTATATCTTCTAGATTACCCTTAAAAGAAAAGCACTTGAGACCAGCTCCCTCTTTAATGAGGACTAAACCTAAAATTAGTAAAACTTTACAAAGCATTGCGAAGGCGAACCAAAGTTACTATAATACTATTTTAGCAAAGTTTGCTATTATATACTCACAGTTTTTACTTGTGAAAGATAAAAAGTAGAGATAAAACACGTTTCAATTGTAGATAAGACTAATTGAAAAATTATAACAACTAATTATCGAAATATGAATAATCGTAAATCTGAATGTTGCTTAATTCTTCCTATTTAAGTTTTGAAGTAATAAAGTAATAACGCAACCACTTCATATCAACTTAATTATAACGAAACGCATAAAGCTGGAATTAATTATGCCAAGAAATATTTTTTTCGCCATAGAACAAAAACATTTCTATAATACAATTAAAATTATATTTTGTTTTGCAAAAGTGCGAAATTATGAACAAAACACAGTTAATAAATTTATGTGTCTTAGTAACATCAATAAGATATACGAAAAGAGCTTTAGGAATTTTTTGAAATTTGGAGTTTTTTGTTATCAAAGTAAGCCTTTTTTGACAGATTTTCGTAACAAATTTTATAGAAGTCAGTTTTGTCCTTGTGTTATTTTATGTAGCGTTTGAGCATTAGAGCCACACTCGGGGCCTATAGCTGACAAACATACAAAGAGTTTCTCTATAATAGATTATAGGTTTTAAGCAACGCTAATTTAACAATAAGGTTATCCAGATCTGTGGTGGTAGTAGTAGTGGAAACGTCACCGACTCCGCTGTATGTAAGGAAATTAATGATAATTTTATGTCAAACGATTTTTAAAGTAGTTATATACCATCAATACAACCCAAGACAATATTCCTTGGCTCTAATATGCTAAATGTCCGTTATTCTGAGCCGAAATGGGTAAAATATCGCAAAAATTCTCTGATCATATTTGGTCAAAAAATTATTGAAATTTTAAAGAAATAGTGTTAAATTGGGTACAATATAGTATCTAGATAGCAATATACGTTTACATGTGTCTCGTCCTTATTTCGACTTCATAGAAAATCAAAACAATGAATTACAGCGGAGTCGATGACGTCACATGTTCAACTGCCAACTTAGTTAAGGTTGAGCAGCGGCTATGGTTTTAGGATCGATTATCAACCTCCTTACCATGTTCTCTTTCCCTCATTCGTCCACAAGTAGAAACAGGTTTAAAAGGGTGTTATAAGAGTTAGGACGGGTTTTAATTTTTATATTATATTTTATTACATTTTTATATTAGGATAAAGTATTAATGAATTATTTTATTTTTGAATTAATGAATAAAAATAATAAATTGTTGAGTTTATGGATAGGATTGGGATTGTAGGATCATGGATTATGGAATCCATTCTTTTTGTCAAACCCCTACTATATTTAAATTGATTATTTATCTCAATATCAAAATTCAGGCGCAATTAATTGACCTATGCCATCCAACCGCGATAACTCCATTGTTTAAATTTTGAAGAGATTTTTAAAAAAAGTTATACATTGTTCGTTTTACATTTTCAAACTAGGAAACGATGAAAAACTCGCCTTACAACTCGTATTTTGTACACTAAAATGGAATAATTCCCAATAGCTTATTAACTTCAAAATTTGAAAATGGTTCAATTTTAGTATAAAATACGATCAAAAAGCATTTCTTAACTCTAGCTGATGCTGAAGATATTACGATTAAACGGGATTAAATGGGGTAGTAAAGAGTTCAATTCTCCATTCTTTTAATTTTACAAAATATCGAGCAGAAGCTTCTTCACCACCATAAGATAAGGTTTAGTGTAATTTAAATCGTCTATGGGCCAGCCTCGATAGACGAAATGTGATGTGTAAATGGGTTTTAAGAATAACCCATCCTGCAAGTATGGTGCAATCCATAAAAAATCAAACATATATGGGCCGAATGTTTAAACATAATTGAATATCTCATTAAATGGCTGATTAGTTGCGGCTATTTAATTATGGACAGTCCTAATAATTCCATATTTATCCACCAAATTGTAGAAAAACATCTAAATAATACAAGAATTTAAAGAAAAATAACAACGAAGAATAATCGTCAAGAACTTCTTAAAGAGATTCACTTTTCTTGTTGTTTTATAATTTCCCACATTCCTCTTATATATCAAATTGATTTCATAATTGAATAAAATTGTGCGTACGAAACCAATAATCATGGAAAAAAATTATCCTAATCAATCGTAGCAAATTATTCAATAATACGATTCCGCTGAACCATATCCATGACTCCGGGAAACGCATTTTTTAAATTGTAGTGAATTAAAGCCATACAAATTAAGATTATCTCAGCCTCATAACAATTAGAAGAGCTATCAAACATTTGAGGAAAACGTGGTCTATCAAGACATGTCTTTTAATTGGTATACATTTAAACAAGTCTATTATTAGATAAATGACATTAATTTGAATTTCTGCTTTGGTGCAGACGGTAATTGGTAAGAAAATTGGAAAATGTGGTGAAACTGGTTGATAACACAACACACATTGACACTAATTATTGTATTGAGGAGAAATCTGACCTCGGTGAAAAATAGCCTAATTGAATGGTCTCACCTGTAAGTCGTTAAAAATTATCTATTGGCTCCTTCGAAGCGGTGGTCTCAGTTGGTTAATCCAATTGCAGTTGACACTATGCTTAATCCATTCTCTTTTTGCTCAACTTGGGCACGGTTCGCTGTTCTGTTGCCAAACCGAGCGATATTTACTTTTTGCCACTAATTAACTTCTCGGACCCAACCCCTCTTATACTTGAAATTTAAACAACACGGCCTTTATCACTCAACTCACAAACTACACTCTAATCACTAAATTTAAGCACACCAAACACCTATTGAATTGCGGTTAATTGGACAAGTTCTGAAGAAACTTGATTTTTATCGCCACTGAATAAAAACAAATTTGCAAAAATTATTCTCAACTGCTGTTATCCTTAAAAATTAAAACACATTCAATAATTGTATTTCTTTTGGAAAAATGAACCTTCTCTTTAAACGCGTCTTGTCTGCATGAGACCTACAGTAAAACTCGCGGGCTCGCCTCTTCGATCACGTTGTTCAATAAAAATAAGTGCCTACAAATAAAAACACCGCCACAGTAATAATAATACTGGTGTTCGGCGTGATGGAAAAGCTCAAGAGATACCTTTACTCGTAAGACTGTGTGCTGTTGAGTATCGTGTTAAACGATGGAAAAGAAATTACTAATCGACAGTGATGGTCTAATTAATACACCTTTATTGAATAAGAATACCATTTAACAAAACAAATTTAAAATTAATTTGTGATTTGAAGAATTATTTCATTTCTTAATAAACATTTAGTATAAATTATTGGTATAAAACTTGTTTTTTTGCAATTCTGTATGTGAAGTGCCGCATTTTTTCATCAATCTCAGTACGTGAAATTTTAGTTCACAAAACAATGAACAAATAAATTTTTTTTCACTGTTTTAAAAGACAAAAGACTAATTATATTTTTATAATTTATAATTTTTTCGTATATTTAGTCCAATTTAATTGTTAGATGATTTGACACATAGATTTTTTCACTGAACAAATATTATCCTGGATGTTTGAATCAATTCTTATTGTCAAAACCATAGTAAAATTCCCAAACAGGTGGCTTTGAATTTCTATTTCAAGATAAATATTCAAGTGCAGTAGCCTTGAATTAAGAATTGATGTTTCATATAAAATTTTTAATTGTGATTTATATTTATCTAGAAAACAAATATTAAATATGAGACGCAAGGTAAGTTTATTTTGTTATTTTTAATTCCAAAAACTAATTGTGCTCCCGAGTAGGATATATTTTTTTGTGGTCTTTTGTTTCGAAGAGTTAGCGACATCGATTAGTGTTTTATAAATGTGTTTTTTTTTATGAATAGTCAAACAAATGATTTTTTCTTCACTAGTATAATAACGAAGGCATAAAATATGCAGTTTTTCGGGCAATTTTAGGGACATAGAATAAAAGTTAATGTACAAATAACTATTACTATTTAATATCGAAGGGTTGCCTTTTTGGAATTGGTATTGCTTCATCTTTTTAATTTTTGTCCCCATAGTGAATAAAGAAAATCATTTTGACTCAATGTTAAATATGAGCCGCCATTTTATTCCTGAACTGCACATTTTTACCTATACATGAAGCTCGAATATTATTTTTTTTTTATAGTTTTTCGTGTATTTTGAAGAGGATCGTAAAAGAAGATTTTGTTCTAATCTCTAGCTTTTTAATTCGATTTTAACTCGGAAACGATGAAATATTTGCAGCTCGTATTTAACATTCATTTTTTACATTGAAAGTACAGTTGATTTTATACCCTCGCAACACATTTAATTATTTTGCAAACCCAGATAAGAAAATAAGCTTTTTAAATCGATTTGAGTTTCGTTACATACGAGTTTTTTTTTAATTTTTACTCTTTGAAAAATAATTAATTTTTCTCATAAAAGAAATAATAGGTTCGATATTTCATATATAAGAAACAAATTATTATAATTGATTAAATATAATTTAATGGAACCGTTACCATATATAAAATACTTGTGCTTAACCTGGGGACAACGGCAACTGAAATAAATGAAGGGGTAACGGATTTTCGTTCTTTTTATATAGGGCCCTACTAATTTGTATGAAACAGGGCCCTTATTTCTTCTGCATTGTGTAGCACAAGTAAAATTGCAATAATGTCGAAAAATTTACGAAAGTATTTTTTATCTTTAAATTTACAATTTACAATATTTAAGGCATTTAATTATTGTTATTTTCTTTTAAATAATGGAAGATTAAAAACATTAATAAGCAAAACAACAACTACCAAAATATGCAGTCTTATTATTATGACGACAACTGTATTTCGGCAATCTATTAACAACTTTTGCCATTCCTGCGCTTAAGTCTAGTGTTGGCTTTGGTGAGATCACACATTTCGATTGGGCTATACGAAGTGGTCAAACAAGATTTTTGTAGTTTGTTTTGATTTGTTGTTGCTCGTTAGATTATTAAAAAAAACTTACACGGCAAAAAATCACGCACGACTTCAAAAGACAAGAGTGTGAGCAAAAAATGCAATTTGAAAGGGGTTTTGCGAATTATTCCACCTGCTATCGCCTTCTGATGACTTACATTTGCCATTCGGAATTAGTCTTATTGTTAACAATCAAATTAATTATCACCATTTAGTATCTTTTTATTGTTTGAGTGACCCATTTTGGAGCTAACCGATTTGTCTGACTGCGAGTTTTAGACAAATCTTTATGGAGTCAAGGAGGAGCGGTCCAGAATTGGGACAAAGTTAAGTTACTTTTCACAAATTAGGAGTGAAAGAAGAATTCCGGTTTTTTGCGCATCTACTCTTGGTGACTTCATTCCTCTCCCGTTCCAAGTATAGTGGGACTTTTTACGGAGAATGCGACACTATAAAATACGCTCAAGAAATTCTTAAACCTCATGACTTCGTGACTGAAATTGAAATCTCTTGTTTTCGTTGTTGACATCTTTAAAAGACCCAAAACGGTAATGCTGTTCTTTGGCTTGGTAAGTTTTACTTTACAAAATTGAATTTGAATTGTTTTTACAACTTGAGCATCATTGAACTTTTCAAGTAAATTTCAATTATTTGTTGACGTAACAAATAAAAAAAACTTCCAATTTCCTACATTTCCATATAAAAAATTCATTTAAATTTGAAATTAAACACAAACTTATCTAAAAATATCATTTTTAAATTAGTTCATTATTAAAGAAATATTAACAAATCTACATACATCGACGGCGATACAGCCGGGCGCCGGTTTTGGCCTGCCTCAATACTCCTCCATGCTGTTCGGTCCCACGATTCGGCATTCCAAGTTTTTGGGCGTTCTGGTCTACGTCACCTTTCCACAGTCTATCTCTTCTCCTCGTCCCTAAAATCGAACCACTGAATGCATTCTGGGTCAACATAACTCATGCGGCATAAGTGTCCAGCCCACCGCAGTCTATTGAAGCGTATGAGTTTGTCGACATTTCCAGCGCTTGCGTTATTAGTTGGCTTGGTCCTGGTCCGGCTTTCTGTAAAACGTCTCGCTTTTTTTATTTCTGAAAAAGGTCTTTTTTCAAGATTTTAATGATTTGTAAGAAATAAATGTTCATTATACTTTTGTTATTTTATGTACAAATATTAAGATCTAGAATAAATTTTATAAAATTTTCAACACTAAAACTGTTGAGTTATTTAACCTTAAAATACACAATTCACTAACTAAATAACAAATTTCCTATGAAAGTAGTAATTGAAGCCTTTAATATTACAAAAAATTAAAATATAAACCTTATTATTTATTTACAATAAGGCAGAACAATTTCTTCAATGTCGTCACAGCTATATTAGAATCCTATTTTTATATTAATAAGAGTTTGTTGATTAAAA
>JXOV01000570.1:0-42884 GCA_001014945.1 Clogmia albipunctata | reverse complement strand
TTTTAGGCTATTACGCTACGTAGCTAATAAACGGCTCGATATATCTTAGCCAGACTAATAACATAACATAACATAACATAACATAACATAACATAACATAACATAACATAACATAACATAACATAACATAACATAATGTTTACACGATGGATCACGTCAGCCTCCATGTTGCCCTCACAAGAAATAACTGAGCCTAAGTATTTAAACTCTCTCACGTTCTGGATTATCTCTTCATCAATATACCGGATCCACTCCCGCACAGCGACTGAAGTTGCAATACATATATACGGTTTCGGATCTGCTTATCTTAAAATATAATTTAAAGAACACACATTAAATGTAAAAAATGAACCAGTTTCTTTAAAAACTCCCTTAATTTTTATATGACCACAAGTGAGGAAAAATTAGCTTAAATTGTTTTAACTGAAAAAATGTTAAGCATTACAGAACTCATATAATTGAAATTGGTAAGGAATTGCAAAAAACTCTATTATTTATTTTTAATGAATTGTGAAGTCGGTTGTATGTAGTTGAAATATGATTCACAATTATATTTTATTCTATGACATTTTGAAACCCTTATTATCCGATACTTGTCATGTGAAATAAAGTATTAGAGAAAAATAACGAACAACAGGAAACCATATGAAAAATGGGAGCACGCTTTTCTTATTATATTTAATAACAATAATAAACTACAGAAGATAATAGAAGTTCCAATAATTTTTTCCGAGAATGTTTCTAATGATATTCGTTATAAAATTTTATGTGACATTAATTTTGATATTTAATTTGTTTATATATCAACTGAAACTCAAAACACTTTTTTAAAATTGCAAATTGCAAAGCAATAGTTTTAATTGTTTCTTTTAACTCAAAATAAGCTCTAGTTTGCTTTAGAATCAATTAAATTTTAAGTTATTCAATAAAAATAATATTTATTTGGTTACCTATATTATAATAATGTTTAAGTATTTTAAAGGAGAAACGTAATATATTTCTTAAAGGTTTACTATTGAAATTCGTATAGATAATTCAATTTGCTTTCGATCCGTAAATTCCTCGCACGTCCAATCGAAAATTGTATTTACAATTCCAACTATCATCTGGCACTTGGATCCACTAAAATGAAATATCATCTTATGCAATTTCAGATTCTCTAACAAAGTGGACTCTTAATATTACTTTTTTTTCTGCTTTTGATTGAAACACCTTTGATTTAGTAATCAAGTGTTCAATACAAAATGGGTATGTCTTTGATTCTTAAGCTCAAATTATTCACGTTGTTCAATGTGCTGTTTACCATAGATAGATAATAGTATTACCTATTATTTCAAATCCTATCTTCTTTAGGAATAGTAGAACATACTCATTTGTTTATTTATTATCTTGGATTATGGTGATGTATTTGATTTCTTTATACGAGTATACATAAACTTGTACTTAATTTGATGCAATATATTGAGTTTTAGGAAATTATTTTTAAATCATCTGTCTTATAGTCAAGTGGTTAGCACTCTTGACTGGCTTCTCGAGGTCGTGGGATCGAATGCTGGCCGGATAGTTTTATAAGAGCGAAAAAGTTTCTATTTGTATATATATATTTAATAATACCGTATTATAAGTAATGGTGCAAAAATAAAAATAAGATGGTTGGATTGACTGGATCTAGGGGCTATTAATTGATTAGTAATACATTGAAAAACAGGTAGTGACTAAAATGTCAAGAAGCCGTTTTTTGAGGTTGAGATTACTTCATGTTTCTTACAGGAATTGAAAGGGAAATTTTATTTTATATAATTCAAAAAAAGAATATAAATAAAATTGTGCTAAGTTTGATTAAGATTTCAGTTACTGAATCATAGATAATTTAAACAAAATACTCGTACACCTAAGAAACTAAAACATACAATACTCTCAAAATATATTTTCGCTTGTCTTACTAAAATTAAGTTTAAAATCTAGTTTTTACATCTTGAATATATGCAACGTGGTAATGATGAGAAGAAATAGATAGACCTAATGTTTGGCCTTTTTGGCAGTGTGTTTCGTCTATTTATTTGCCCTTCGTGACAATTTTTATGTGAACTCGTAAACCTCTATGTCAGAATAATAGACTGAGCGTCTGTATAACTAGTTATCAGGCAGAGGCAATAATGTTGAGGCAGTTGGGACTGGCGATTGCGCAGAAGAGATTACCATCAGCATGTGTCTTCTTTGGGGAGAGAGACCGACGATGTCGCGACGATTAGATTCATGTCTTCCCCTCCTCGGCGATAAGATAGGACCAGACCAGCAGTAACAAATGTAAACAAGTCGTCGCCAATTCCGGATCAGTCGGTGGTTTCAATAAACGTGGTCGAAGTCATGATTCTAGCCAAAATTGATTCACTATTCAACAAATAAATTGGAATTAAATCAAATGAATATTTATTATACTATTTGTATAAAAATTACTTTCAAATTAATACTCAAATTTGTTGCCAAACAATTTAATAAGAGTTAATAGTCGCGCGCCACATAGAGGGGCAGCAAGCTAAATTCATACAAAAAAGAACAGCTTGCTTTGTTTCAACTTCATTTTCAAACTCTGTTTTAAACTAACTGCTTTAAATGTATTATGTCTGAAAATTACCAAATTGAGACGTTCGCCATCTTGCATTAGTATTGGTTTTGTGTACAAATATAATTTTAATATTATTATTTCTTTACGTTGTCTTTCTACAGGGTTTAGCCCTAATATTTTGATTAATAGCACACCCTACTTTTTGACACCTGCTAATTGAGAAAACTACTAGAAACTGAGATATCTGAGTTTGTAGTAATTTTCTCAGATACAAGAACCCAAAGAATAGCCATTTGAAGATTCAATTCTAGATTTTACAACTTTTAAGTTATGGTGAATGTCTCTTATGCAATTAGACATTCATATTAAGGCTGCCCTATCCAGGCAGGCGCCCGGGTCATTAATAAAATAAGATTAAAAAGTGTATACCGCCAAAAGTCAATTTCATTCGAATTGCCCGGGTCCCGTATAAGTGTAATGTATGGGGTCCGAGTAATGATCCGGGCGTTCGTCTTGGTGACGCAGCCTTAATTGAAATAATTGTTGTTTTACATAAATGTGAATGTGATACATGAATAGCGGGTAAATCGAACTAAATGTCCATATTACTAACACTGAACATATCCCAAAAGTGTACAGACCTATACTGCCCTAGTGTGTGGTGCCGAATGGCGTGCCTATCAAACACTTTTTCCTTTCCCGTTCTAATAAGTTATTTATTATTATATTGAGGTACTACATCTATAGCGACAAATTAGTTAGGGCCAGCAATTGCGATAGGGTGGGAAAGCTTGGGCGATATACGAGGAGGGGCGTTTGACTGTCCATCATACACCCGGTGATACGTTATCGTGCATCGTTACAATGATCTTATTCATATATTTATATAGGAATAATGGCTATAATCCCTGAGCGGGTTCTGTGCCCAGCCTACCATACCATACCATATTGCGAAAACTATTCCTTGAGAAATGTAGTGGCATTATATTAAATTTAATATTGCGAATCACGATATTAACAAATAATTTTGAATAAAATCCTTTTGCAAATCGAAATTTTGTATTGAAAAATGATCGAGAGCTTCAATTTTTCCAATGTGAAATTGCCTATTCAAAATATGAAAGCTTCAAGTGTTTGAACTAAAATTATTTGGATAAATATAAAATTAACAGAAATACCAACCTTCTAGACGTCGGACAGACTTCTAACCAACATCACATTGGCTTCGATGAAGACGTTAACAGACTACAAGCCTGTTTTCCTTAAGCGCACCTGTGAAAGTATTAAAATCGATTTGCAGCCAAAATGATGTATGAATGGATGACCATATTTTTTTTGTACAACTACAATATACTCGTATATAATCTAATTGGTGTTAAAAGCAAAGGTTAGCAAAAATAGACCAAAATTAAACTAAATATAAAAAAATAATATTCATTTTCATTTTTACATAGAATATGCTTCTAAGGACTGATGACAAATTGACTGGTATAGCAAATTTAATCGGTTACATAAATCAACAGTTAGGAAAATTAACAATATTGGAATGAAAGTGTAATTGACTTTATTATTCTCAAGCTTGTATAGTTGTGTAGGAAATTCTTTGGTATGATAAAAAGCACTTTTAGTATAAATTATATACTTGAGACGAAATTCACTCACATAAAAACATTTTGATCCAAATTTCAGTCATTGATAAATTATTAAAAAAAATTGCGTTAATTTTATATGAAATGAAAATGCACTTAAATTTAAATTAATCTTAAAATATTTTCAAATATCGTCCCATTTATTATAAATTATATAATGGACAAAAATAATTGTTTTTACTTATTTTAAAGTATCATTTCAATATCATTCTTAAGGACAACTTATGCATTTAAACAATAGCAAATTAATTTGCTCTCGTATTTTGCATCTCTTGACGGATAATAGTTTTAAAAAATGTTAATATTTTCCTTGAATATTCGCAAATTAAATCATCTTTCTTCAGCAATGGAATTTCATTTGCATCTTATTTTCTTAATCCGAGATGCGCAACGTTATTCACTTGATTAAATTATTAACCAAATTTAAATTGAAGTCTCGTGCTCATAAGATATGAAGCCTGAAATGAATAGTTTCTTGCGGAGGAAACTTAAATTCATCGCTTCATGGATTTTATTTTAATTGAATTGTTTTGTCAATATTGACAATAACAGATCCGTAATTTAAGGAAAACATTTAATTATATATTAATATTAAAAAATTAATATTTTCTCTCTACATTTCGGTAAGAAATTTGGGGTAGTCTCAACCTCAACCAACTGGTCTTAGACTTCTCGTGACTATTTGTTTTTTTTCAGTGGTTTCGTAGTCAATTAAAAGTACCTAGACTTGTTGTAATTGGATCCAGTTAATCGGTTTTTTTGTAAACTTTTTTTCTTTTTTAAATCTACTATTTAAATTTAAATAGTTTATATTTATATATTTGTTTGTGTTATTGTAATCTACACTTCTTATTATGTTTCTTGAGGTGATTATTTCATTATTTGTTTGTCTAGTGGCAAGACTCCTGATTCTGAATATAGAACGTTTTTAGGAGTATTTTTTGTGAAACCCATCGCCGATCTGATGCTCTTATTAAACATAGTTCGTATCTTGTTTACATTTGCCTTCCATCCACCCATATAGATAGAATCCCCATAAAAAATTCTGGAAAAATCAAGGCTTTAGTTATATTAAGTAGTGTAATGGGGGGACCACCAAATTTATTACCACTAATGCACCGGATTGCTTGTAATCTTTTTCTATTGATACCATTAAATTATTACAGTGGTCCTTGAATTACAATTCCCAGATATTAATAACTATACTTTTTCCAAGATATATAATATATACACAAACGGAAAACTTTTTTCGCGAAAAAATCCACTCAGGATTCGATCCCACGACCTTCCTAGAAGTTAACCCAGGGCGCTAACCACTAAACTATATAGGCAGATATTTTATTTATTTATAAAAAAAAAATTTTGACGGGCAGTAGTCTTGAAGTTTTTTTCTTTCCTTTTCCCCCCAACAGGGGGACATAGGGCGCTTTCAAAGCAAGTTTTGTCTGTGTTTCGTTAATCATCGTTGTTTATATGGAATGAGTGATTAGCTGACTGCCAATTCTCCAAAATTATTTGACTTCGAAAACTGGTTCTGTGTACTATTTTCTATGAAGCGGTTTGCTCCATTCTCTTCCCCAATGAATTAGTTCATTCAAGGTTTGAAATAGAATATTAGGAATTTGGATAGGAATTTTTTAAATACAGAATTGATAAGGAAATGACAAAGGCGTACGAACTCGGGACCTACTGGGAATAGGTCAAAAGCGTCTACCATCTCGACCACAGACAGTTCTGAAGGGTAGTTTTTCTAAAACATATAAAAAATTCATTTACTTATAATATAAATTGATTGGACTTTAAACATGTCCAATCATTTTTTTGCACATTTACATTTTTTATATTCCAATATATTATAAGAATATTGGAAATCGTTTAAGAATCCTCAGAAATAACCTTCTATTTAAAACCATGAAAATCATATTCCAAACAGATAAGTAATCAAATCGGGTGCCTGTTTGACTAGACATGTTAGCTGTTTCAGTTTATGGCCCTGTTAAATGTAAATTTTATTTTTATGACCTTTTGTGAAAAATTATGTTAGTTCCAAATTTAACGATAAAAATTGAAACGAGTGATAGTTTTAAATAGGATGAGATAATAAAACATAAATAATTTAATTTATATTTTTTATTGTGTCATATCATAAAAATGATTTGATATCATTTTATTTTATTTGTATTGAAATTGTTTTGTTTCCTGCATCAATAGAGATTGACAACACGAGGGTACCGAGTGTCGCAATTTTTCCGAGATGCTGAAGAATTTATTTTCAATACAATGTTGAACAATATTTTACATTCCGAGCAAAAATAATAGCAATTAAAGTGTGTCATTTACATTGGAAATGACAAATTTTCCCTTTTTACTTTGAAAATAAGTAGGTTCCTCCAAAAAGAGCGTTGTAATGAAATTTATTATAGCACTCAGTGCTGTAAAGTGACGTATTTTGTATTTAGTTTGGTGCTTGATATATCTATATATTTTTTTATTTTACTAGGACCATGCAAACATACACCCTGGTGGCGAGGGCGACTTGGGCTTTTACCAAGTAAATCATAAATGTTTCTCCCGCGTGCATTGGAACATAAGCGGGGTTTTTCTACACTTTACAACAGTCTTGTTGATCGCTCATTGTTCCCTGGTTAGTAATATACCATAGCCTGCACGAAATTGTTCACTCTGACCCAATTCTGTGGGGTGGACATCATGAAGCTTACAATAGTGTCTCATGCATTTTGCCAATTTTCGTATGATATTCTTATGGCTTCAATGCGATCCATACCGTTGTGAAATATTTATATTACACTTCCGAGTAATGTAATTGTATATTTCGATACAAGTGTACCATGTATTTTGACGAGGGCAGCGAAAAAAATATGTAAAAGAGTATTGAAACATTTAAATGTAAAATTGTTTTTGACAACAATATGTAATTTCATTAAATTGGTGACTTGTAAGAAAGTGTGTTTATTAGAGTGAGATGGGAATACCTCTTAATGGAATTCTAGGCTTAAAATATTTCCATAATAATGTCTAGAGATTTGGTTATGACAACAATATGTAATTTCTTTAAATTGATGACTAAAATGCGTGAAAATTTAAAAATATTATGTTCTGTAAACTAAATTGTTACAGGATCAATTTGCGTTAAAAACAGCTACTTTTCTACAGGGAATCGCACAAAGATCATTTTATCATCGCATCAATGGCAAATAAATGTTTTTATTATGCAGGTAAGAATTTTTGGTATTAATTTTTTTATTTCTCCACAACTAAATCAATATTGATCAAAAAGTTAAATTCATAAAGGTGGTTGAAAAAAACTTAACTTTCGCTATTGAAAAAAAGAAAATTGATAAAAAATTCAATACTTATTTTACATATTTTTAGAACGGAAACAATTATAGGACAGATTATTTCGTTTAGACAGGTCGGTCCAAAGGGAATTCTCTTCTGTATTAGAGAAAACTGTGTGGGTTAAATACTAAATTCAATTGAAACTAAAACACCCTAAGATACCCGATTTAACGTTTTTCACATCAGTAATGAATAAATAAATAAATCCGATAAGATTTTTTAGGGACATGTATTAAGATCAAGTCCATTATATAAATGAATTGAAAGTGGGTGTTAAAGGAAATTTAAAACCATTTGAGATGGATTTTTCGGCCTTTCGTCTGAAAATATACTTAAATCTCTTTTGGTCAAGTTGTCTTTATTCCTATATTCGTGCCAAAAACATTTTTTAGTCATAGATCTTATTAGCAGATTTGTTATTGGCTGGTGGGAGAAGAATCCACTCAGGTATTATAGCCCTTGGTCATAAAATATATGAATAATATGAGCCTGGTGTCCAGATGCATGATGACGCTTCACCAGATGTATGATGGTCCGTCGCATGCCTCTCCAAGAATATTCTTGCCTCACCGGAGAACGGAGAATTATCATTGCCGATCCTCGTTATTTTTATTTTCTTCCATTCATTGACGATAAAAGTTAAAAATTATTTGTATGAATTTATTTCGAGGAGAGTTGTATTGAGTTCCTCATTCTTAATGTTCTGCACATTTTGTCTTTTTTTAATATTTGCATTTGTTTATATTTTATTGATCGGGTTTTTTGAATAAGGAAAAAATGGAGAAGGAATAGTACGTTGTAATTTTGTCCAACTTGAAATTTATTTAAAAAATTTATTGATTTGGCCAATTTTCATTAAAAATAAATTTAGATAATACAATAATTTAAACAATTGGTTTTACCTAATTAAAGTTTTGCATGCCCTATCTATTCATTTGCCATTCTTTCACAACTGCCAATTGAATATCATGTGTATGAATCATTAATTGTCATTATGTGATAAGAACCATAATTCAATATAGGGTTAATTTATGGCTGGGTTTTTGCAACCGAAAAAGAACACAAATACTACAAAGAAGACCATCCCGTCACAACTTTCATATGTATCCATTCATTGAATAGGTGCAAGTATTACAGAAAGGTCCGGTTTATTTTCATCGATTTTATGCATTCTATACGGGTCGAAAACCTGTCTGGGATCGAACGAATTGTTTTCGACGATATTTCTTGTAAATTTATTTAAACAGATATACCTACTTTTGCTCAAATTGTCATTTATAGACTTATTTCATTAAATCAAACAATATACGGCGCAGGATAATTTCAGCTCAAATAAATCGATTGACTCAGCAGAGTAAAGTTAAACTGTTGACCTTTGAATTTTTCTATAGGGATTATCATTTAACTGGTTTTGCAAGTTGGCTCTAGTTTTAGTAGTAACTACTTGGACAAGAAGATGGAAAGGTACTGTTTTTAACATTATTATATTGAAAGCGTTTGGAAAAAGATTATTTCATAACTCTGGTGTAAATGCTGCTTGGCAATTCATCATGAATAGACTCACACCTGAACAACGCTAGCAAATAGTGCAATTTTATTTCGAAAATAATGGTTCTGTGCGGAATACGTATCGCGTACTACGTCCATTTTATCGTCGACACATTCTCATTAAATAGCTACGTCAACAAACAAAACTGCCCCATTTGAAGCTAATGTATTTCAAAACACATCCAGAAAAACTGATTGTTTGGTGCGCTGGTGGATTCATTCTTTAAAAATGATAATGGCCAGAACGTTACAGTTAATGGTGATCGGTATATAGCTACGATTACAAACTTTTTCATTCCTGAATTGAACAATCATGATGTCCAGTAGCTGTCTAATTTAACGTTTTTGGACCTGTGAATTGGCCTCCAAGATATTGTGATTTAATACTGCTAGACTTCGTTCTGTGGGGTGTGTAAAGTCAATGGTTTATGCGGAAACAAGATTCGTCGTGTTATTCCCGATATACGTCCACAAGTGTTGGAAAAAGTCATCGAAAATTGGAAGTCCAGATTGGACTACATCCGAGGTCGATAAGATAAGTCATTATTAAACAAGGGTTGTTTTAAGCCACGAACGTAGCGAGTGCCTTAAAGAAGTTCCGAGTGTTTAATATTGCTTATCGACGCAAAATTTTATGCATTTTTAAAAAAAATTTAAATAAAAAAATTGTTTTATTAAAAACTTTGTTAAGCTGCTCTAAATTAAAAATTTGAAATATTTTTCAACCCTCTCTTACTCATAGCCGAATATTTTGCATGTCTCTCTTACTCATGGCCGCGAGGCGTAATTAAAAAAAATAAAATAGGTGGTTTAAATTTAAAAAGGAAATCGTTAATACTGGCAAATTACAGGTAAGCCAAGCCCTTCAAAACTGACGACCACATAAATTTAATGGATTTCTTTTACGGAGGTCACACTTTAATAATAAAGAAAATGCACACTTGTTTTAAAGAATTCTTTAAATCTTTGACAGCAAAATTAAGTGTCATAATATCAATATTAATCAACAAAAATGCATAAATTTAATTTATGAAATATTAAATCTTGATGATTCGAAAACATTTATTTATTGACGGACTTGACTTTTGGAATAAATTTTCCCACTCAATGGTGAAATAACATTTCCGCATTTTAATTCATTATGAATCGGAAATGCATAAAGAATTCTCAGATCAATATCCATCCGATATGAAATTATGAATTTGTGGTGACATGGCTTTTCATTGCGTCTATCTCGAGTGCTTTCTTGCATTTCAGGAAATTGATATTTCCTGCGGATCAATAGAAAGTTATTGAATTTGAAAGGAGTTTTATAATAGATTTTAATCATAATTCACTTGATGCACATTTTCCGTCAAATTTATTGCAAAAGGCTATATTTCTTTGGCTACGACGATGTAATCCGATTAAATATAAGCATGAACACACATGCTTAAATGCAATTTCCTGGATATTATTATATAATCCCTATACCCGGATTCAATTTCCCTCATAATGACTTAATATGATCAACATCATGTCCACATTTATTATTAATTTATTGAAACTCGTTTCGTGAAATCATTAAGTTTTACAAAGTATACAACTTATTTTATAATTGATATTTTAATAGTTTTAAAAAGAATTGTACTTTATCTATATTTCGATTTTGTGCTGGAAATACAATATTGGTAGGAGATTCCTCACCTAAGTTTTGAAATTATTTATATACAGAATATAAAATATATCTAAATTTAACTAATAGTCTTAATTTATTATTTTAAATTCTACTAAATTCAAATAAGTTAAATTATAAACAAAACATATTGTTAATGAAATTAAATTTTAAAAAATTATCATCATTCCATTTTAATTTATCTCGATGGGTCGACGTATTTAGCTCTTTTAATATATATACATATGTATATAAATGAAATGTGTAAATTGTAATTCATAAGTTATGGTCTACGCATAATGAAATTATTTCACAGTTTTGTACCAGAAACTTAAAATAACATCGTCTTATTATTTATCTGGATTAANCAAGTTCAACAAAGGGCTCTCAGTGCAGAAAAAAATATGTTTCCGTAAATAGCTTAATTCATAGTAACTGCTCATATTACTAATAAACCTATCCTTGAAAAGATTTAAACCTATACTACCGTTGTGAGCCGTGCTAAATGACATTCTTATAACACTTTTATTCTTTTATTCCAACTACACCTTTTCACACTGCAATATTCATTTCGTTCCTCTGCAAAGTTCATGACGACCCTTTTAGACTTTTCATTCCGTTACTCTGCAAACTTCATTTNATTCCGTTCCTTTGCAAAGTTCATTCCGTTCCTCTGCAAAGTTCATAATGGTCCGAGCGGAAGTTTTTCTTTGGAATTAAATTTATTAAATTTAATAGGTGATGAGGTGACACCATTAAATGCAAATTTTAAAATAATTTTCAGTGATTAATCTCAATAATTTTCATTAAATTACGACAAAAAATACAAATCGGATTTAATATATCCAAAAGAATTTAATAAATTTAATTCCAAAGAAAAACTTCCGCTCGGACCATTATGAACTTTGCAGAGGAACGGAATGAACTTTGCAAAGGAACGGAATGAAGTTTGCAGAGGAACGAAATGAATATTGCAGTGTGAAAAGGTGTAAATGGAATAAAAGAATAAAAGTGTTATAAGAATGTCATTTAGCACGGCTCACAACGGTAGTATAGGTTTAAATCTTTTCAAGGATAGGTTTATTAGTAATATGAGCAGTTACTATGAATTAAGCTATTTACGGAAACATATTTTTTTCTGCACTGAGAGCCCTTTGTTGAACTTGGTATATAAATTATAGAATATATCATTCTATAAATCTACAAAAAAATTAAAAACATTTTGGAAAAATTATATTAAAGACATTTTATACTTGTTTTTTCTATCTATGAAAACAAAAATAAATCAGTTATATGCACCAAATTTCGTGTTAAACATGATAAAACAATTTTAGTTAAATTAATGAAAATTAATTTTACAAGAAAAGAAAAATCATTTTCTTTCAATTATTTTCTTCTTAAAATTGATTATTGTTCAATTTTAATAAAAAAAACAATCTCATTCGCTTTTCAAAAAATTTACCAAATTGAATTGTGTCTCTTTAATAAACAATTCAGGTACTTAACATTTTGTATTTTTTATCTGGCTAAGTAAGGGTTAACTTCCACTAACATTGCTATTACTTGGAACCCAACAATCTAATTCTTGAATGTTTCGAACATGTTTCCATCGGAGACTGAGTTTCCCTTTCTGTAAGTGAGAGAGCAGTCGTGAAGGAGCGAACAAACTTTTAATAGCATATTAATTAAACGCTATAGAGCGGATCGTGACTGGCATATTGTGAGCAGTCTATGAGAGAAATTGTTGAACATTTTCCGGAACAGACTTCAGACTTGGAGAAGCAACAGTCGTCAGTGTGGACTGTCTTGAGCCATCCCTATTGTTGTTATTGCAAAACTATCTGACCATGAATTAAGGAACAAAAATGCTAAACATGTTTGGCACGTGTTGGCTTTTTGCGCTTTGGATAATCATAATTTCGGGTAATTGAGTGGCAAAGTTTTTCGATTGTTTTGTCTCTGACTGATATTTGCTCCCCAGAATTGGGTCATTAATAGAAACACAGCGGAGAGACATGGAATAAAAATCAATAGAAATGCTTTTAGGAAAATTAAATCCAAACTGGTTTTACTCCACAAGACGTCATCATATGTTTGACTAAATATAAATTCCTTCTTCCTGGTTTCAATACTTATCCACCTTTTCTGCCTCTATTTACCGAATTCGATCCACACCAAATCCCCAACGTTTCGCACACATCGTTGACCTATAATTTTTCGGTTGTCGAAACTCGGTGGTGCCATAAAAAGTTAGTTTGCCATTTTTCGGGCGAACTCTTGTTGTGTCTGCCAGTGACATCACCTCCATTCCAGTCATTGTATTCAACAAAGTATAATCCTTGGAATCATTTGTGGGGTATTCCGATTTAATGACTATTGCTATTTGATTTGTGTTGGGGTTTTCTATATTTATGATGTATTTCGGATATAATCGATATTGATGATCGGAATAAAAAACATAGAGAAAAATAATTTCTTATCTAAGAAATGCTATTAAAAGTGTTTATTAATGAAGCTTTCATTTTAAACCAGACATTGGATAAGCAACTTATAATTAAAAATATTACCTTGACCAAAAATTGTTTTAAACCAGTAAAAAAGTAACATTTTGAATATTTAAAATCAATACGGATTGTTTGTATTTCTTTTATTTACTGTAAGGAATATGAGGAGTCTCAACCTCAACCAACGAGTTTTGACTTTTCGTTGATTATTTGTTTTAAAGCAACGAAAATTATGGTAAATTTCTAATATTTCAAACAATATTTTTATTTTAAAATGTTTTTGTTAGGTTTTACTGATCTTCAGCTACCTTATTTTTGGAATGCCATATACATATGGGAAATATGGATAAAATGGCATACCTCGTTTTGTCTATAAGTGTTATTTTTTTAAATTAAGCCATATATATTTTGTCCATAGATAGCCAAAATGCTGAGATATTACAAGCAATCAACCCATCCTCAGTTCTGAGGACAAGAAGATAATGAAATCTAATATTTCCTAATACTTCTCACTATAATGTAGAGAATTATTCACATTAATACTCTAAACCATTTTTTCGAGATCCAGACCCGAAGGAGGTTGGTATATTGTTCATACTTCTTGAACTTGTGCGCCTAGGAAAACACAGTGCTTTATTTGTGAAATAAAATCAATAAATACATCGAATTTACATGTATGCCATTTTATCCATACGGTTTTCAAATATCGTTTTTGCACTACCGTATCGAAACATACGCTTTCCTATATCCATTTGAGTTTCGTACTTTATGGCAAAATTTGATCGCCATTGTTGCCCTTAAATTACACAAAATATAGGTCTCGGCTATGATATTGGACCGTGATTACGCTTCAAATTAATTAAATTTTCCTTTTTCAAAATTTTAATATTTAACGTTTCAACAGCCATCTGCATATAATTTGGCTTTTTTTATTCGATTTTTGGCACATTACGTAAATATCAGAGATAAATCTGCTTAACTGTAATGTAAGTAAATTTTACTAAAAGCCTTATATTGCTTAGAATAGAAATTTATTTTCTCTAAATTAAAGCAAACAAATGTTCCAAGTCACAATAAAATAAATATCTGCCTTTTGACCATGTCGTTAGTAGGAATTCCATCCGTCAACGGTAACTTTACAAGTTTAGATTGCCCTTGAAACATGTGTGAAACATTTCAATTTTTAAATTTTTCTTATGAATAATGAAATTTAATGTAAAATTGTAAAAATTTCAGTGCTGTTGAGTTGAGTGCAAAAGACGTTATGTCCTGCTCGGGTGTAAAGTCCTGTTTTTTTAACTCGGAAACGATAAAAAACTCGCCTTCGGCTCGAATGTTCCGCACTCGTTTCACTCGTTAAAAATCAGTTGACTTTACACCCTTGTAGCATAAATAACTATTTTCACCGATTTGTGGTTAAACTTTTTTTTGTCATTTTTTGCGACATTTTGTTGCAGTATGGCGTTGTTGTGTGTTACCCATAAAGAATTATGATCCAAATACTAAACACCATGCCATTTTGTTCATACTTGCATTACCCTACATAAAATACAATATAATTATTATAAAAATAGGGAGACACACACATTGCACATTGCATTGATATATGCGGCGTATGAATTTTTGGCGAAAACACATTTCCAAGTAAAATTAAAGTAAAAAAACTCAAGTTAGGATTATTTTAAATGATAAATATTAATTTAATCTGATTTTGATTTGATTTTTATTTGTTATAATTTTTAATGTTTTAACTTGAAAAAGAAATAATTCTTAATTTCTATTTTGTAATAAATAAATATATTTTCGAATGTGTTTGATTTACTTTTAAGTAGTTAAGTGTTTGTCAGTGATGAATTTAAAGTTTTTTTGACATGTTCTTACGTAAAAATACAATATAGAAAGTACAGTATAATCTCCATCATCCGAGGTTATATAGGAATAAGGTACCTTGGATAAACGAAAAGTTCGTTAACACGGAGTTATTGAGAATATTGAGAATGAATCAATTGACTACAATCACAAATTGAAAATATTAAAAACAAGAATAAATGGAATATAAAGCATTTTTAATGTGTTTAATTAGTAATTGAGGAGCATGCATGTACGGAAGCTGCTCTATCTGTAACATCCCAGCGTACTTATCGAATATTATGGCGCTCGCACAGGAGAAGGTTGCCAAGTCGAAAGTGGAATTTGCGGATAAATGGGATTCTATTGTATCAATAAGTATACGGCCTACTTTTAGGGTCATATCCTTTTTAACTTTTTAAAAATCAATTTGCACATTTGCAACCGTGTGTCATCGATAATATGCGATTTTCTTCAATGTCAAAGTAAAACAAACCCGTTATGGGAAAGTCCAATATTATATTTTCCTCCGTTTTTTAATGTAAATCTATATGCTTAGTACATTTAATACTGTCCAATGCTTAATACAAGTAAATTATTTAACGAAAGTACTCAGATTTTAATTATTAAATGATACTAAATCCTATGAAACAGAACTTTTTGATGACCGGAGTTTAATCCTAGCCTATCCAAACTATCGTTAAGCATATAATTTGATAATTATGAGGGAGCTAGAGCAAATAGGGGTGATAAACAATATTTTGTACATGAAAGTGTTTGAATTTGCAGTTAATTACCATTATTAAAAGAGTTTGGGTTTGTTTATTTTTAATTTTAAAATTAATGAACATATAATTATTAAATGTATTTCATTTTTAGGAATTATAATTTTGAAATTATGCAAAAGTAAATTGAAAACAAAGTTATGATACTTTACGCTTACTCCTGCTAATATTTTTAATAAAAAAAACTAATTAGGTCGTGAAAATTTTTAATTTCGTCTGATTAGTGAGGATCTGCCCCAAATTTAATGTTCGCCTTTAATTAGATTGAGCAGTGATTGCCGTTTCCGCGGTCGCCTGTCCATCCCTCCATCCGTGAGATGCGTTTAATTAGGGTTTGGTATAAAGCGCGGTTTATACAAATTCAAAGTACAGTACTGAGTTGATTGACATTTTAATAATTCAAGGGAAATCAAATAAACTAATGGCATGGAAATGCTAACCGAATCCCATGCTAATAGTTCCGTTGGACACGGTTCGCCAATTAAAAGCTCTCGTCATCAGGACCAGGATGGGTTGTCCTTGTAAGGCTTGCACCAAAATGAATCGGAACGTGAGGAGATTTATTGATTAATTATAATCTATACTCATTATAAAATATTTTCCATACATGGTTTTTAAACATTTTTTTTTGTTCCGGAAAACCCTGTTTGTATTTTGACAGGATTATTGAGTATTGCAATTTTTATTTTAATATTAATAAATCAGTTGGACTTAGAATTTGAACCGAGAAATAATTTTAATAGCTGTTTACAGGATTGTGGTGGTTTGGGGATAGGAATATTATCTTTTATTAGGTAAGATCACAACATAATTTGGCGACGAGGATAACTGCAGATGTATTAGGAAAACAATAAGATTAGAAGGCTGTTTCTTCTTATGACAATGAATCTGATGACATGAATCTCAGTAAGGTTTTGGTTTTTTCAGAAAATGACGTTTGCTTACAAAAATGACATTAATGTTCAGTTAGAAAACATTCTTGTAACATGTTCACATGATTCGTATATACCAAAATTAGCTGACAATTAAAACTCACAAGACCTATACTGCTCTAGAGTGAGATGCAGTATAGCGAGTCCAAATTTCAAAGTTTAATTGAAAATCTTTCATAGTTACCAACTTTTTTCATACACAGAATGGGGGATTTTCACGCTGTTGTTTAAAACAAAATGTCGTCTAAAAAGTCATTTGATATTCAAATTGAAATTTTATCCTCAAAATACGATTGAAGCAGAATCCGAAAGATGTGTCCTTAAAAAAATAATGTCAGTTATCAGATTTTTTAGTGAACATTCTTTAAACTTGAGTTTAAACAAAATTTTAATTTAAAACTATTTATTTGTGTAATAGTTTTTGCGCATAAACATAATTTCTTTGTTTAGCTTAATTGTTTTTGAGAGTCCAACTCTTTTTATAGCGATTAGCAATAAATTGTTTAAATGTTAAGTGTATATAAGATTGTTCCTAATAATTATATAGTTATTTTTTTTAAATATATTATAAGTTTAATTGATCATTGTTTTAATCTCTTTTTTTTAAAAAAGAGGATATTTTGTAATTTTAAAAATATATATTCATTTAATTTATCCTTTTAAATAAAATCATTTCAGCTTGTAATCAAATCCATTTCATTTAAAATAATAAAAATTTTAACAAATATTGATGTTCCGTTTCATATTAGTACAATCCTTATTTATCACGACAAAAATGTGTGTAAGTTTATCCAAAAACCCCTATCCCGAAGTAACTAACGACGAGAGTGGTCCAGTTTCTGGTGCAACAGTGTTTGCCTGGCCAGAGCAGCAATTAGAGCTTTATTTGCCACACCATCAAACACCCACTAACAGCTCCCACTCTCTAATTTCTTCTCAACGACTTACCAGAGGCCAAAACGTAGTTAATGAATATGTTATATGCAGGCATCGTTATAGCTAAAAATAGCATTTAAGGTGAATTTGTTTCAAAGGGTTACGGTCTTCAATGAAATTTAATTTTATTCATCCATTAAAGAGTCCATTTGAATACCATAAACGCCTTGATTTTAAGATTATTTTAGTAAATTAACATCTGATTTTATTACATGGGTTAAAAATAAATTCTTTTCTAATTTAAATTACAATTTATAGTTTTAAATGTCATTAATCCTAAAAATTAAGATTACATTTTCAATTTAATATTTAAATGGAAAGAATCGTGATGGTACAGTGGTGTTCACTTTCACTGGTATAGACATTTTATTTAGATAAAATCGATATTATGGTATAAATATTTCTTTAAAACACGGTCGATAAGCATTATTAAACTCTCGACCTTTCATTAAGGCACTCGCTTCGCTCGTGGCTTTAAAAGACCGTAGTGTTTAATAAGTGCTTATCTTATCGACCTAGTTGTAGTTAAGGTTAATATATTTTAGGGACGAGGCGGAGAGGTAGACCATGTCTCAGGTGGAAAGATGGCGTAGACCAGGACGCCAAAAAACTTGGAATGCCGAATTGGCCACAGTCGTGGGGGAATCAATCAGCATATTACACGAAATGTTATTAGTTGTATGTTGGACAGCCACACGCCCTAGCTCCTCCTGCCTTACACCATTTCTGATCTTAACTACCTTATTGTTATCTAAGTAGTAGTTACTTTGATCATCAGAAGAGTATTTGAATGGAAAGAATAAAGTGTTATTAGACCCCTATTCGGCACCGACTAAGGTAGTATAGGTCTGGTCACTTTACAGGATAGGTTTAATGTTACTAATATGACCAGTTAGTATGGATTACCAGCTATTTTCGAGCCATAGCAATCATAAGTACATGCTCTGAAAGTGTTTACTTTCTGGACTGCTAGTTTTTGTTGGAATTAAAATATAAACAATACACTTTAGCTATAATAATTTGGCAACACTTGCCATTAACAACTATAGAACAGATTTCCTGCGCTTCATATCAACAAACATTTATAATTCAAAGACTTTGGCGAATGTGAAAAACGAGTTTATTTTTTCCTTTTCCGCCCAAAATACTAATTCAAACAGATTTTTAAACTAATTTGTATAAAATTTGTAAAAGGTTTAATTTAACTTTCCCTAATATATTAACATACGCAAATCAGATAAAGGTTTCAATTAATTATTGTGAATTATATTATTCATGATTTCAAATAAACTAATTTTTGTACAATTCACATAAAGCAAACAAATTACATGTGATTGGAACGGATTAAGAGCAATTTCCTTTAATATTTAATGGCGTGATTTGTAGCAAGCACAATTTCGTTGTTCATTTCAAGGTTAAGCTATGTACTAATTTGAATGGTAATTATATTTAATTGTTGTGTAAATAATAAGTTGATCTAATGAATGACTAATTAGCTGCTGAACAACTTTAATTACTGTAAAGTTCAGAAGTGGCGAAAAGTTGTTATTAATTTATTGGTGGAAAATTATTGACCTGTCAAGGTTTCTGCAGTTAAAGTGTTGATTTAAGTTTTTAGTATTTGAATAAAAAAAACTAAATAATTATAAATATTGAATAAATTGTAAAAATTGTTGTTCATTCTGTTTATTGTGTTTTAAAATACTGGGAAAAAGTAATAAAAATTTTGAAAGATAAGATAGCAAATACTTTCTCTCAAAAGAGTAAAATTAAAGAACTTTCCTTCTGTTTTTAAACATTTGAATAATATTATCATTATTGACTGCGGAATTAGATATTCGTTTCAAAAGTTGCTGAATAAATTTAGAGTATTTGTAAAACAGAAGACAAATAAGCGTATTCTCTTATTTGTCGTTTGGGTCCACATTTGGCATATTTGCATAGGGATAACAAAGTTTCTTAATAGCCTGAATACATGACTGGTTACGATATGAATGCCGGTGATTATGGTACTGGTGCAGTTGTCAGCCACATCAATAATTCAGAATTACCAAACAGAAGTAGTCGAGCATGGTCACAAGTAAACGATTCGACCATCTGTTCGGGAATAATTAAACAAACATATTCAAAAGAACAAGTGATAAAGGTGTCCTTTACCCAGGGATACCATTTCAATATTAAATTCTGAATATTATTATCAAAACATAAATCTAGTCTTGGATTGTATAACCTTCAAACAAATATTTTTTTTTTCAAATAATATGAACAATTAACAATAACTAATTTCAAATTAACACAAAATACTAGACTTTATCACACGGTAAGATTCAAGAATGCTTGATGCGGACGTTGCCACCTGTCCAATAAGACTGTGGACCACCTACTTCTTGTGGTTAACTATTAAAACATGAATATAAACGAAGACATGATGAAGTCGTTGAAGCCATCCACCATCACACTAAATAAAGAATGTCATCAGTATGGATTGACTCGCAAGACCAGGAAAAATTTTGTCATTCTTTTAACAATATCCAATGAGAGGATTAGTTCGACTAACCAGTTGTGTTGGATTCCAGTGTGGAACATAACAGACCAAACTTGATTATACACGACCTACGAAGGATAGGATGTTAACAATAGTGCAAATCGGAATTATATGCAGACGGCACAAGTCGAAACGAATAAAGGCCGAAAGTACGAACAACTAGCAGGAGAAGCAAAGAGGATGTTTCCTGGAGTAGTTGCTAATATGATCCCAATCGTTATAAGCTGGGATGGACAAGTAACTCATCATTTTATCCGTCATGCGATATCCCCGGGGATGGGCAAAGAACAGGTTGCATATCTTCAAACCTTACCTTTTAAAAAGACACGGGATACAGTAATGTTCGATTTGACTCTGACGCCAAAGCAAGAACACTCTAAGGATCAAATTCTGGATTTCTTTAATGACCTTAATTTCAATATACTACATTTTAGAAAAATAAACAATTATTTAAAATTTTGTTTGGTAAAATAACTTATTTTTTTAAGAAATCATACAACTTTGAGCTTTCAAAATGACTGTTTATTATTCATCCAACTGCTTTAATGTAAGTTGATTTTAGTGATGAATATGATTTTTGTAATGCGGGTTTTATCAATTAAAAAAATATTGTTATTTTAAATGATTTTCGAACCTCCATAAAAATCCAGTAAATTCTGTCATTTTATATTATTAGACCTGTAGTGCCTGCGTGTGAGGTGCGGATTTATTGGCAATACGATTATTCGGCCCAAAACCGGAAATATTTTAGGAAATATTAGACAAACTTGTACATAAGAAATATGCGTTAATGAATGATATACAGTATGAATTGAGGATATAGCCGTACCCGCTTGTTCGTGATAACTCTGGAACCAAAAGAAGCTGGATATTTAAATTTACTACTGTGTGTAAATTTAAATCTCTTTACAGATTACAACTTTGGGTAAAAGCAGATTTGCAAATACTTGAATAAATTTTGCGAAATTTGGAAAAACCAAAAAAACCGGAAATGTGCGGTTATAACCTCAATTCACACTGTATATTATATAATCTTTTATGTGTTGTAAATTTTATATATAATTATATGTTGGGTTATAAAAAATAGTACCCGCCCCATAGACGAAGTGGTAATGTTCTCGTTTGCCTCCTCGGAGGCCGTGGGTTCGATCCCTGGGCAGGTAGGATTGACTTGATCCTTTTTCAACTGGTCTAGGTGCTATTAATTGACTACTAATACACTGAAAACAAAAAGTTATGGAAAGTCTAACACCTTTTGGTTGAGGTTGAGACTACCCCTAGTTCCATACCGGAATATTGTGGGAAATATTTCTTTTTATATAAAAAATAGTATTTTAAAAATATTTCTAACTGAAAATTAACTTGTTTTTCTATGATTATAACTTTAAATGAGAAATATTTTTTTAAATTTATTATAGAACTTGATTTTATTCGATTTCTTTTATAATATAGATTTAAAGACAGACTTAATAAAAATTTAATAGGATTTGATCAATGTATATAATATTTCTTTCATAAAATGATTGAAATTGTGTTTGCTCAGAATAATAGAACATCTGTAAAGTAATTGGCACTCTATGGAATCACATGAGGTCGTATTTCATCAATTTTATTGCATTGTGGTGGCTAACAATGCCACAGAATAATAAATTGTCAATTGCAATTTTGAACCGACGAGAATTCCGATATACAATTTGTGTCATTATTTTTCATCCGTTTGGTGACGTATTTGCTGTTCAAAAAGTCCTCGTTATATGATACTTTGATACTTGTTAAGGTGAAATACCGAAATCGAATTGAAAATAATGAATATCAAATAGCGGAAACCGTAAAAGGATATTAGAAATGAGCGGTTGTTCCTCGTATTTCTTATGACAACTGAACAAAAACATAAAAGACAAATAAACAAAAAATATTACGCTCCTTTTTGTCCTTATTTGGTGTTTGAGTGTCTGTTTGTGACATTACGCATTTGCCGTGGATGCTCGGTTTAATTCGCTTTGGATAACATGTGTTTTGGCAAGGGTTTTGATCTTTATTATGGAAATTTACACCTTCAAAGTCGTAACATTTATCCAATATTCAACATTTGTATTTGAAGAGCCAATTTCATCCGATTTCTTTCCCTGGCTTGGCTAATAATACAAGTATTTTATGACGTTCAAAGCTGTTGTGACCGGTGATAGTGGTTTTATAACACCTGTCAAAAACACACATTCGTCGTGGCTGAAAATATATTTAGAAGACCATTAATCTCTTGTGATAAAAAGTGTGAAGGTAACGTTCAACAGTTATAGTAACTAGGCTACGAAAGGTTCATATACTAATATCAATTATTAAAGCTTTAAATATTGTTTAAACTAAAAATTTTAATCAAAAAGTTTTAATAAAAGGAATTGAAGACAGACATTAAAATTTGAAAATGACTTTTGAATAAAAAAAAACCAAGTTCTGATCTGATTAAGATATCTCTTCCAATTATCTTTCTTCATTCATTAACATTCCAGTTTCTAACTGCTTCATGGTCATTTCCGATAAGACCAATATTTTATTTATCAATACAAACTGATTGTCACTTCACTATTGGATTAATTTGGCTTCTTTTCTAAAAAAAAGAATAATACCAGTCATCATTACCTGGTTTCCTTTCATACTTTTATATATCATTTTATCTCAGAAAATACTAAATGCTGACCAGTTTTGATGAGATAGAAATGCTTTCTATACAAGTTTTGAAAACCTGTCGGGCATACAATTTCAATTGATGACTGTAGTTGTATTTCAGTAGGAGTCGGATAATTTTTATAATTTCCAAAATCTAGCTCTCACTTACGGGTTAACTTGAATGAATTTTTTATTTTTAAAAGTATTTTTTTAAGCAGCATTTAAATATCTTATTTCGAAATTAAGTAAAATCACTGATGAATCTAGGGTTGTTGTGGGTAGGATGATGTTGTACTGCGACCTTAGTCTATTGTACGCCCTGTTGATTTGTCCTGATCAATCATAGGTTTATATTTGGTCCTCTTTATGAAGCGTAAAAGGCTTGGTATTTCAATAGTCGTTTTTTTTATCAAAAGATGGTTTCTCTAGGTAGCTATGTCTCTTGTATGCTTCCGCCATGCAGTCTATGAGTATATGCTCCGAAGTGGCTTGGCTGCAGATTTTGCATACTCTAAGTGGAGTCCTAGTTTGTACTGTGTCCTGTAAGTAGTCTTGCTATTACATGTTGGTTTAGTTTACTTAAATTCGAATATCAGAAATGTACTATATTTGTGTAAAGTAGACTCTCTTAGGTTATTCAAGGTGAGGATGGAGTGAACATAATCGAAGAGATAATCCGGATCTTACCACTAGTAATTTGCTGCCTTTCAAAAATGAATACTGATGAAATTATGAACAAGATGGTCTTCTTCGTAACATATGTGTTCTATTTCTGTGGCAAAAATCTGACAATACATATGCTCTTCATATTATAAAATCATTGATTCATGGTGTTAACCAAATCATATTAAATATAGATTTGTGGACAGTTGTCAATTGTGAAATGGCAAATGAATCGATAGAGCATTTGATAACCGTGATTTGGTAAAACGACTTGGTCCAGATCAGTAACAGAGAGTTGTTACTATTATATGATACTATAAGACTTCAACTAAATATAGTATAATTAATTTTGATATAATTTAATAATTATTGTTACTTTGAAATATCTTCTTATTATATTCTTTTCTTATATTCAATTGATTTCTCGGAACAAAATAGAGTATTAACCTAGATAAAACAATGAAAACAAACTCAAGCTTATTATTTGAAATTTACATTGAATTTTTTTTAGAATTAATTGCATATTTAGTAGGGGCGTATTTTCAAGTTGGACTTTCTCTACAGGACAAATCAACAATTTTCATTGGGAAATTTGATGATGTAATTCTGTCGATTCCGTCATAAAGTTTTTAATAGATTGTTGATAGAAATGTAATACGATAAAGAAACCAAGTCTTTAAATCTATAATCAGATTGAAATGGAAAATCGATATTTCTATTTTCGGTCAAATGGTGACCAATGAAAGTTTTGTCGGAAAACTGTAATCAAATATTCTATGGGGAATTAACGCCTCCTCTTTAGCTCTCTTTGGTTTCTAAATACAATTTCTGATTAAGATTGAGATCCACGTCAAGCTTGCAATTAGAGGTAATTTGTGTTAATTCGATACCAATCACGCTGTGTAGCTTGTCCTTGATGACTAGCCTGGGTGTAGATGAGACTCGTGTGTATTTATTTCTTGGAAACTACGGAATGTGTCTGTCTCTTCCTAATTAATGTCTTATCCCGACATTAGCATTTTAATTAGTGAAATTAGCCCCTTAATTAACCGTAATAAGATACGATATCAAGGTGTTGAAACCATTAATTCCCTTCATGTGCATTTTAGAGCCATTCTCAGGAGGCAAATTGCCATGACATTAAAATTTTCACGACCCGGCGTGTAAAGATTGCAGATCTTGCATTTTTCCCTTTTCCCTATTTCCTTTTTCGTATAGAGTTGGTTAAGGTATAAAACTGGTTTTAAATTACGACTCTTTAATGAATTTGTAATGTGTTTACATATGCTCCAGAAGCAGATTTTAGAAAAATATGATTCTGAATTTAAAGCGCACTTTTGAGTAATTATTAAATTTTGAGAGTTTTATATTTCCAAATTAATCAATATATAACAATTAAGAATTTAATATACTTTATTAGTTGTTGAATTTTTCATAAGGTATTTATTAGTGCCATATATGTATTCAATTTTTAATTGAAGCAAAAAATAGTATATTTCGATACAAGTGCTGTAATAACCTATTTCACATTTGTATTGAACGCTATTTTGTATAATTCTGAAAAAAATATCAGTTAATCAATAAATACTAATAAAAACGTTCGGTTTTTTCAAATTGTGGAACAACAACTCACAACGAATTTTTCATATTTAATTAATAAATTTGGTTATGGCAACAATATTTAACTTCATTAAATTAGTGACAATTTGTTTGCAAATTTCAGCATTCCGTGCAGAAAAGTAAACCGTTACAGAACCAATTTGCGTTATGAAAGTTCTACTTTCTTATATTATTTTTACAAACGAGCTTTAAATTATGCTCATTATATATTTGCAGACGAAGCGAGACCTGTATAATAGAATTACATCTGCATTGGTGAATTAGTTTATGTAGCAGAACAGGAGTTTGGGGCAGAATTCTCAATTTGCTATAGGCTCACCACGTGCAACCGATAATAGCCTCGACATAGAGGTCCAAACATGGTTATTGAAATCTAATAGTGCTTACTTTAGCCTACTCAGGCTTTTATGATCTAAACCCCTAAGAATATCTACTAAACTACTGCTGTGACTTTCTATGATAATTCTGCAAGTCCTCGTCAGAAACATAGGCCCTCTGCCAAAAGCAAAGTCAGTCGATCGCTGCCTTTTAGCGAAAGATCCTGCGAAGGAACTTCAGCCCTGTTCATAAGAAAGTCTATACAAATATGAAGTATATAAGCGCTATAACTTTAAATATGTCGTCAAACTCAAACGCCTCAATAGATTGAGGTGGGCTGGTCATAGCCAAAAAATTATCAGTGTTTCGATCTTAGAGATAAGGATAAGAGGCAGACCATGTCTCAAGCGGAAAGATGACGTACACCAGGACGCCAAAAATTTGGAATGCCGAATTGGCAACAGCCGTCAAGGGATCGAGCAGTTTTTAGGAGCGCATTGAGGTAGGCCAAGACCGGAGCCCGGTTGTAGCGTCTATGAATGTATGTATTTGCAATTCCATTTTGAGAATCTGGTTAGGCCCACAATTTTTGTTTTGATAATGCATTCTAAATGAACATTTAAATAACAATGAATCCCTCTTCAAAGTGGTCCAGTGGTAGTCTTGTGTGTGGTGCTAAATAATTTTATCGACATTATAATAATTTACAATATATACCAATGAGACCATAAAAATTATTGATGACCTACAGTGTCGAAGAAAAAAACTATAAGGTGGCTAAATGTTGTGTTTGTGATTTTTTTGGAAGGCAATGAAAACAATCGGAAAGATAGCTATTGGTTGCTGTATGAATTGAAGTTTTAAAAATTCTACGACATTTTAAGGCCACATGTTATGGAACCCTTTGGAACATTCCAAGAAACGGTCGAACGCAGAACTCCCCAGATAATATTCTTTCCGAATAGCACTTGTTTAGATTAATGCAACATGACCTGGCTGATTAGCACTTCCGTAAATTTGACGAAGTAAAAAATTGGAGCAATTTAAGATTAGTGCCCCAACCGATAGATTTTTCAATAAAGAGAAGCCTTGAATTGCCAGTAGGATGGGGAAGAGTAGTAGAGATGGACAATATTTTGAATATTAAATTTTATAGCATTTATCCGCAATATAGCATTGATTTTATAGAGAAAATAAGAAGAGAGAACTTATTTAAACCAATATGTATATTTAATCGAAATTGACGGTTTTTAAATTTTATTTGACAAATTCATTGAGCTAATTTCTCAAAATATAACACTTTGACCGTTTTCCACTTTGCTCGTGAACGGTCTTTTAATTTAACTTTTCGTTTCTACTAAAACTTGATTGAAAGACATCTCAATGGCGTGGTGTCACTTTAGATTAGAAAGCTAAATAGAATCGATGCAAATTCGGCAAATCGTTCGCCATCGTTTATGAACGAGACCTGCTTTACCTGGAATTGGGGTAAATAAACATCTGATTCTAGCTCACTGAAGACCGTTGATTGCATTTTCATGTTAGACGGCACTGACGAGTACTTTTTTGGGCACACAGCAGAGATCCCCGATAAATTCAATCAGTCGATCAAATGCTAAGTTGTTGTCATTGGGATTTATTTTTGGCGGGGCGATAGAATTGGAATTTGCAAATCGATTGGTAAAGGCCTGAATTTAGGCAATGTGATACTGATGAGGAGAAATAGGCCCAATGTTTGGTCTTTTGGCAGTGTGTTTCGTCTATTTATTTGCCCTTCGTGACAATTTTTATGTGAACTCGTAAACCTCTATGTCAGAATAATAGACTGAGCGTCTCTATAACTAGTTATCAGGCTGAGGCAATAATGTTGAGGCAGTTGGGACTGGCGATTGCGCAGAAGAGAATGCCATCAGCATGTGTCTTCTTTGGGGAGAGAGACCGACGACGTCGCGACGATTAGACTCAAGTCTTCCCCTCCTCGGCGATAGGATAGGACCCGACCAGCAGTAACAAATGTAAACAAGTCGTCGCCAATTCCGGATCAGTCGGTGGTTTCAGTTCAACGTGGCCAGAATCCTGGCGAAGAGGGAAATTATTTTACTCTTTTAACAAAATACGTTATTTTATCTAATATAATAGAGGAATATGTGTTGAAACTACTATAAAATTTAATCAATATTTCCAACTAAAAATTGCATAAAGTGTTGTTATTAAAATGACACAAATAATCAGTTGAAAGTTTTGCGGTGAAAGCAGCATATTGTGTTGATGTGGCGGAAACAAAGTGCATTATTTTGGTGGAAATAAATAGAATATTAAATTGAGTTCAGTGGAAAAACTGTGAAGTAAAATGGAATAACAATTTAAGATCGTTTGCATTTCAACGAGATGAAAGAAGGTAGTGAATGATTTATGTCTGTTTGTGTGGTTGTAGAAAATTTGCGACTAATTGCCGGTGGCTTTGGCAATTCAGCAATAAAGTGAATAAACTTGTTCAATTTTAGCGAAATTGGCAAATTAAGAACTTTTTAATTGCTTCAATAGAATTGGAGCTGAATGTGCTATGATTTGTTATCGAGTTTTGTGAGAGTGAGGAAATGGGAAAACGGTCCCGATTTTAAAACACATTGCCGTTGGTTTTTTGTGTCTAACGGAAGAAATTCCTATTCAATTAACCACTCACCCACCCTCAAATCTAATATAATCACGAGATTTGCTTCAACAACAAAATGGGTTTTTTGATTGAATTAGTTTTTAATTAAAAGTTCTTTAGTTGCAAGAGGCCCTAATGCTTTAATTAATTATACAAAGTGCAAAGTGTAAAAGTTTCTTTTCATTTTAGCAAACATTTTACGTTTTTCCCTCTGAACTTCTGCTAAATAACGACATATCATCAAAAGGAAATTCCTGAATTAACACTAAAAAGCTCTTGTGTACTGGAAAGGGTAATTAAAGACTCTTGTTAAAGTAAAAAAAGGAAAACCAAAGGCAAATAAAAGTTTTAATTAGAACTAATTGTATTAATAAAAACTTAAAGTATCTGTGTGAGACTTAAATTTTTCTTAAGTGGAAAAATAAGTGTTTAAAAATCGGTGGATTTTCTAAGAAATCTTACTTATAAAAATAATTTTTTTAAAAAGGATATTGGCCGTGGTATTAATAAAAAGTCTTTAAAAAGGATAATGGTTTTCGATGATTTCTTAGAAACATTGTGTCAAAATTTTATATTCAAAGACTGTTCTTAATAAATTTAGTCTTTATTTTTAAAATGAATTAAAATTTAAAATATTTTCAATTGCTTTCGATTTGCAATAATTTTCATTAAAAAAATTATATTCAATTTCTGGACAGTTTGCTGTTGGGAAATTGCATTTGACCCCCCAAGAAAGTATTTGGAAAAAAAATTATTAAAGCTTAAATTTACCTTATGAAATTGATATTTCTTTATTCAAACTTTATAATTTATAAATTTCTTAATAATAAATAATGGTTCATTTCCAAATCAATAATACATATGGTCTATTATATTCTTAGTTTAACAGTCGGGACAATTTTTTTATTTTCTAAATTAATTTTTTGTTACATTTTACCAAATATTCTGTTTTATTAAAACCATCACCCCTTATGAGTTACCGTATATTAAAGTAATTTATAAAAATAAAGAAATACTTTTCCGTGTTTAAGAAAATAATTACAGAAACTTTAAATGGCACCACCTACATGAAACAATATTCATTGATGAAGACAACACTTTGTGCGTCAATAACCCCACTTACGACGGCGAAAAAGTGTCTTGAAGAGTTTCCATGATCTCTTAAGTGGATTCATTATAAAAATGTTCGATTTTTCTTTTCATCAGGCTTCACTAGTAAAATGAAAGATAAATTGTTATAATTGTTATTTTTCACGGAAATTAAGAAAATATTTATTTATAAACGAGTCAAAATTAAATATAAAAGTTTAGTCATGAGCATAGTGAGTCTTTAAAAAAACGTTTTAAATATTTTTAAAATGTACACGAATATGGTAAAAATAAATTATTTCACCTTCCATAATTAATCGTATGTTAATATGTTATAGAACTAGAATGATACATACAGTTGCGAGCAATAAAATAGCCTTAACATCATTAAAACATTTATAAAGCTCAGAATTTTCAAAGTTGATCAAAATTCACGTTTAATCCACAAATGGATAGATTAAACCTAAATTTCTATTTATTACTTTAATTTGTTTCTAGTTTGTTAAGTTGATGGTAAAAAGGAAGCAATTTCTAAGAATCCATTGTGCAAGAGAAAAGCGTGAAATGTCAAATATAATTTTATAAATAAAAACAAAATTTGGAAGGGATAGAAATTACGAGTATTGATTTCTCTTTCGAGATGTTATAAAAAAAATCTAAAACACATAGACAGAAGCCCCATTATAGGCTTAACTCCTAATCATAAATAGCAAGAAGCACCCTTTTGGGTGTATTAAAGCGTCACGGAAATAACTGAGAATAGGTACTGGTGTTAATATGATCCCTAATTGCTTCCACAACCATAACTTAACACTTGTATTCCTAGAAATAGGTCTATTTAGAACCAAGAATATTATTAGACGAATTAGTTTATTAATAATAAAAACCTGATAGTAGTAAAACATAATAGCCTATGCATTCCATTATAGATTTTCAAAAATCATTAAGATTATATTAGAAGAGATTTCAACAATTGATTTGAAATATTTACAAATATATTACGGACACTCTTTTATTTCTCAGTGGAAAAAGTGGTGCCTTTTATTTTTTCTGACGATCAAAACAGGTATCTGTGGATAATTTTGTTCTTGCAATTTTTTAGGTAAAAATTGTTTATGTCACATATGTAACAAAATAGTTAATTATATAACTAGGTCAATAAGATAAGGCATTGTTAAACACAAGGGTTATTTCAAACCACGAACGCAGCGAGTGCTTTAAAGAAGGCCCGAGTTTAATAATGCTTTTCGTCTGTGTTTTATACAAAATTTTATCCATTTTTTTAAATAAATTTATACAAAAATAAAAAAAATAATCGCCTTATTAAAAAAATGGTTAAGTGGTTCTAAATTTAAAATTTGAAATACTTTGCATCACTCTCTTACTCATAACCGCAAGGCGTAGTTAAGAAATTTCTGATAGGTGGTTTAGTTGAAATAAAAATCGTTTATACTGGCAAGTCACAGATAAACCAGGCTTATAAAAACTGAGTACCACATAAATTTGATGGATCACGGAAGTCACACTTCATTAATAAAGAATTCTTTAAAGTACTTGTGTTATAATAACTATTTTAAGCAACAACAAGCATTCTACTTGATATTCTCTCATTATTCAAATCAATAAAAATATTAACAGCTGCCGTAATTTTTAATTGACTGGTTTTCTTTCTTTAATGCTATTATTTAGATCGCTGCTGTACGTTCTTAGTTATTGATATAACAAGGTTAATAAATTATGTATATACATACTACCAAAAGATATTTTATTGATTTTCTGTTCATTTGGTTTAAAGATTCAAATTTATACAAATGTGGTGGTAGTCAGAAATAAACCTGTCATAACATATTATCATAGAAAAAGAATTATATATGTATATTGAAAATATTGCTCAGTAATGGTATTCAAATAACAAAAAAGTACTATACTGGAATAAAGTTTTGCTTTCACATAAATATTTAATTTTATTATGGAAGCTTTACGTAATAGATTATTCTTTAATTGTATACCATTAAAGATATAAGAAATGGATTATAATTTTTTAAAAGAAAAGCACTAATGTGTTTAAAAAGGTCTATTACAAAACAAATATTAGTAGCGTAATATAAAATCTACACAACAAAAATGAATATTACTCGAAAATGAATAAAAAATCTCTCTTCTAATCCGGGTTTTATGTTTATGAAACACCATTAAAACAAAACAATGCCAAGTTCATTACCGAACTCTGGTTTTATGAATAGAAAACTCGGATTCGGCCAGTGGCGAAACGTGAAAATCCAGGAACCTGTTGAGCCGAATTTATTATTCACCACGGCCGTAAATTCCAACCCGATTTATTGAGACTGTTTGTTTTGATTTGCATTAATTCACAGCTCGTCAAAACTTTTCCTGTTCCTCTCTCTTATACTTTGCACGCTTCCTAATTTTTTTTTTGCACGCTCGCCATAATAAAAAATCTCGCACTCTTTTCGTACGAATTAATTGAATTTGGCCTCTGGCCAGAAATTATAATCTGATTGTAATGTTGTGCCGAGCAGCCACCCACAGAATGCCACCGTCTGCTGCAGAGAGCCCCATTGGAAAGTGTGAAAATAAATAAAGCGTGATTACCTTCATTCTTTACTTTTTCCTCTTAACTCCACTCCACAACTGATTGACTGGGTCTTTTTTCGACAGAAAAAATGGATTTGTTTTGGGCGGTTTTTTTACACTGATTGATTGAGAGAAATATTTATCAAATAAATTCAAGAGAAATATTTACTCAACTATTTACATCGTAAAACTTTCTCTAAATTGGCTATTAGTTTTTTATGTGTTTGAAGAAAAAGTTGTTTTGAGAAATTTTGATTAAATTTCATTGTTTACAAGGAAAATTTTAAAATTGATTTCTTTCACAAATGTTTCAAGTGAAATCTTAACGATTGGAGTTCAAACCAATAGGTTTTGTTTTTTTAACCGAGAGATCGATATTTTGTGTAGTTTAAGGACAACAATGGCGACAATTTTTGACTTTGTTGGATAGTTTATAACATTTTTTTCACTATTGAAATAAAAATTAAAAATTTTCACTGAGTGCGATAAATTTAAACATTACGAAACTTAAAGGGTTATCGAAAAGCGTATGTTTCGATGCGGGGGTGTAAAAAAGATTTTATATTCTCTCTTTTGTATTTCAAATATTTGATATACTGACTTTAATTGAGTTAGCAATCAATTTATCTTTATTTAATTTCCTTGGATTTTATGACATGCAAGTGCAAGTGTTAGATTCTATTTTATGTCAATGGCTTATTTAAATGCTTTTAAAATGTCACCAGATATATGTCAAATAACGGTTTTATGATTAAATTCAACATTTAACGAGAAAAGCATCCTCGTCCAAAACTTTATTTAAATTGAATTGCTATGATTTTTTTTATTTATGGAATATAGTCTAATAATAATGAATAATTTTATAAGGTTTCTGTGCTCAAGTTTGGTTTTTTTTTTATCTAAATAAGAAACTAATTCTCTGATACTTATTCAATTAAAATTCAAAATCTGTTTCTTAACAAAGGAAGAGAAATCGAGGCTTAGTTATTAACCGTTTTTTTTAAATTAAAAGTTATCCGATGAGGACATATCAATTTACGATATATTTTATGAAATATAATACAATTAAAAAGGAAGTTTAAGATATTTGATATAGAAAGTGTCCCTAAATTATGACATTGAGTCATTACACTATGAATTTTAATTTTCACAGATAAAAATGACAGATTACGTAATTCAAATCAATGAAAATAATAACTTTTCGTTATGGGATTGTAAAGCAATATTTTCCTAAGCATCCTCCAATCAGCTAAAATTCACTTAATACTAAAAATTTTTATATAAATATTTTAATATATATCAATTTTTCATTACTGGCTTAATTTTATTCTGTGCTTTATCAATTTGTTTCAAGTAATCTCATTACAACAAAGGAATATCAGTGCAGGAAGAAAACATCATGTTTTCATGATATAGTCCGCAAATAGTTGGTTATTCGTTCCGTTAAACTGTTCATATTAACATTATATAGTCAGACCTATACAGCCCTAGTGTGCAGTGCTAAATGACAGGTCTAATATTACTTTTTTTCTTGCCCGTCCAAACGCTCCCCAAATTGTTTAAAGAAATCACTATATCGATAGTAATAAGATCAGGTCGAAAATGGTAGTGGGCAGGGAGAGCTAAGGTAAATTATGAGTATGATCACCTTATGAAACGTTTTCGTGCACCTGGATAGTTATCTTATTCATAAATTTTATATGAGAATAAGGGCAATAATAATAAATAATAATAAGTGGGTTCTGCGCTCACCAATCAACAATCAATGTACGAGTATTTCGACTTTGAGTTTTTTTTTCATGATGGACCTAGTAGAGCTTGTAGAAATATAAGAAAATAGTCCTAAAAATTATTAAATAAGATAAATAATGAAAAAAAAAAATTAAATACCTCCATAATGTACTTAATTCAAAACGATATCGTTCGTTTGGAGGATTTTAAAAATTTGTTCAGAAGCGGTGTTTAGAGACTCTGCATACAAAATTCGATTTAAAAGCCGAACAATCATCTCGATTACGATTTGCCATCAATAAGCTATAAACGCAATAAAACAGGCTCGGATAAGAAGATGTAAAATAAGAAATATGGTATTTATATTCACGCCAATTTGGTTTATCGTAATTCCTCGTGCACGATTTCTTTAATAAAGAAAAGGCATTAGAAATGACAGCTGAATTAACTTGATCTGCCAGAAGAAAAGGAACTTCTGTCCATCAGAGCTAGTCTAACGAAAGTCAATTTCTCTTCCCATGCTTTGGCTGGCATAATATTTATTTTGCGTGGATTTAAAAACGTGTGACAAATACTCCTCAAGAATTAGGATTTTGAAAAATGACGGTGTAGGTAGGGAATGGAAATTAAATCTGTCACTTAAATCCTCAAGGATGAAAATTTGCACAATGAGAGAGGGGAGATAGAGTAATTTGCATTATTCTCCCGAAGCTTGTGCCATTTTCTAGAATTGTGTTATGGTATGGATAAATAGATGAGTGTTTTGGTATATATAAAATATAATTCACCGTAATGAAATTCACTCATATGGAATAATTTACTCTCTTGCATAATAGATTCCGTTCGCTTTACAAAAATGGCAATGATGGCTCTTAATTTATTCATATTACAAGCTATTATTGAAAATTGGAGAGACAATTTATGATCTAATCCATTATATTTCTGATATTAAATTTCATTGACTTTTAAATTTTAATTTCAATATCTTTAGGGTATATAATTTGATTTAATTGAATTTTATTTAGCTATCACGATTTTTATTAACGGAACTGGGAACAAGTATAATTGCACGTAATTTTTTCATTTTTTTTAAATCCCTTAATTTTCAATTTTATTCATTTTATGAATAAACATCTGTATTGCATAAATTTCCCATTTTCATTACCAAAAGAAGACTTTTGAACACTGGAACACCACCACGCTCCCTTCCAATATTCTCTGCATCCATTTCCGACAGAACATACTAAATGAAAAAATTCCGGTTTTAAAGAAATAGGAAAGCGTTTTCCCAGTTTCTTAAAACCTGACAGACGTTATTTTATCTGTTTTTTTTTTTTTTTTTTAAAAATCTATTATGAGTTTTAAGTTCAGAAATTAAACTGCATCTAGATAAAGTATAATTTTTTAATGAATTTATGTAATTAAATTAATGTTTGATTTGGGCTTACAAACAAATCAGATTTTGAAAAGTAGTTTTTTCTTAACACAAATTAGTTTTGTAACGGTTTAATTTTCTGCACGGAGTACTAAAATAATTCAAAATTTGCATGCAAATTGTGACCAATTGCATGAAAATACATATTGTTGTCAAAACCATATGGATGTGAGTATTCTCATCTCACTCTAATAAACTCACTGTTTAACTTGTACACATTGTGTCCACAATTTGAAAGAAAAACGGCTGCGAACGGTTTTTATTTTTAATTATCGATTAATGAGTATTTTTTTCAGAATTACACGAGATTGCGTTCAATACACATGTGAAATCTTTTATTACAACCCTCATTTACCTACATTATAAATTTGTGCTGTAATAACCTCTATTTCACCTTTGTATCGAAATATACTAAAATGATAGTTCGTTTGGTCATTCCTTCTAACTCAGTCTGATTGTAAAATTTATATTGTTATATTTGAGAAATTAGAAATTGATCAGTAAATTTTTCAAAAAAATTTCAGTGAATGCAATTGCAAATACTATCTATTTAGTATGTGAATAATTGAACAAGTTTTAAAGTCTCAACATTTTGGAGAGCTTTTGAATAATTCCAAGCAATTTGCCCTGTAGGTAGAGTCTTTCTTTCCCTTAAAACTTCTCAGTCCTTTGACTGTCTTCGGAGAAAATAGATTTTCTTGTTTCTTTGTCGACAAAATTATTTCGTAAACAATGTTGGAAATGTCCAGACAGATTTCGCTATACAAACATTGCTTATCGAAAGAGTCTAATTTTAGACGTACGCTTAAAAAGAAAGAGATTTCTTGGAAAACAATTTTTAACAAAGGGGTTTATTTGGACATTGACATTAAATACAGATTTATAAATATCTTTAAAAATACAGTATTTTATTATTTAATACATCATATGGTTGTTTAATTTAAGGTCATATTACTGAAATTTGTATGTGTTTATTTTTAAAGTTTGAGATAAAGGCGTATTTATTATTAAATATGTCAAGCCAAACATTAATAATTGATATTTCTTAGAAGTATAATATAACAAAAATATACTTCCAAGAAACAAGAATTAAACGTTTTTTTTATTATTTTTATTTGACGTTTTGTTGGTAAATTTAAATGATAAAAATAATCATAGCATAGTAATAATCTTCATTTTAAAATTATTATTTCGTTAATAAAATGTTGTCTGAAATGCTTATACAGTGGACGCCCCTTTATAGGGAAAACTCTGGGATCGGAATGATTTGGCCCTATTAACCGATTGATCCTTTTAAGCGATTGGTCAATAAAAGCTAGAATTTGATCTGTAGGTAAAGATTTTTAAATACGTATATGTACGAGAATGTACATTAAATATTTCAATCGTCAATGACGTGTACATGTATTGCGTCTTGTCAACCAAACAAATTTGAGCGTAAATTCTCAAACGGTAATAACGAACGTTAAGAGATGTAAATAATAAAAACGGAATGAATTTAGCAATCTATTTAACAATTAAATATGGTTCTGTATGCAGTGATGAATATATTAATGACCAAAAAATTTACAACAGAGAGTCGTGTAAACTATTGCGGTGTCATCAAATCGACGAACACAAACATGTGAGAAGAAGATTTTTTGCGGTTTTTCCTACTCTTTTCACTATTTCAGTCCATTAAATAAGCGTAGGGCACATGGTAAAGATTGGTGTGAATAAAAATAAACAAAAGACTAAGTTGTCGTGACATGCATTTGTCTTGCAACTCTTTGTAGTAATGATCTTGGCCACAAAACGGTCCTATAAAGCGATGGGTTTGGTTCCATTAAGCGATGAATTTTTAATGTCTTTATAAACGGCCGATCCGTTCCTAGCTATTTTGTCCCAATAAAGCGATTGTTCCTATTAACCGTGGTCCTAATACGCGTCATCCACTGTAATAACTTTTTTTACAATAAGGTATTTAATGAAGTCTTTAAAGTAAAAGTAACGTATTATAAAACTCAAAGTGTTGTTATAAGCTAACCTTTTTGTTCGAAAATAAAGAAGAACTTTAAGGACCAATATTTGTATGGTAATAGAGATTTTATTTTTACAAAATATATAAAAGTAGATTTGTACTTAAGAATAGATGTTCTAGGATCGTTTTGGAACAAAATTAAATTATATTTAAATTTTATAATAATTTGTTTTAAGCATTTAAATGGAATCTAAATGATTAATAACAAATATTTTTTCTTCTTAAAATAATTTAAGGTTGAAAACTCAAACGTGCAAGCAATAAAATACTTTACATCTCTTAAGTCTATTCTTTAAGCTCCAAGAAAAGTAATTAAATGATAATGCTCTTAAACTGTCATCTCAGATCAAAGGAACTTTGGCTGATGATGACAATTAATTTTTTTTTATATTAAATCCCGTACTTAAAAGAAAAATTTAAACCATCAAAATTCCCCAGAGAAGAAGCCAATTTCGTTCCCTTTGTTTAAAAATTTGCAGTCCTATTCAGATATTAGAATAGTTTAAAATTTAATTAAATTTCAGAATACTTGCCACAAGTAAATCTCCTTTTATCATCATCGGAATTTAATTTGCATTAATACTCATTTTGGTCGCAAAAATTGTAATAATCTCCGAGAATTCATTAAATGTGAAATTTGAAACAGGTTTCAATTTGCAATGGAGACTTATTGATGTACATTTTGTGGAATAAATTAAATAAATTGTCTAGGAATTGGTGAATTTATTTCGTCTAGCGAAATTGGCGGTGCCAGACACCAATATTGAAACAGGGAAAGAAGAACAAATCATTTTATTGAAATTTATTGCAATATAGTCAAAACAAAAAAGAAAATAGTTTATGAGAGGAAGAAACCCAAATATATTTCTTGGAATCTGTTTCCATAATAAAGTTGGACAGAAGGTTAGGAAAAGTGCCTTTGAGTTTGAAAAGTTCTAAGGTCAAGTTCATATCTCTTAATTCGCCTTAATGCGATCACTTTTACAAATTTTGCAAATCCATTGGACGTGTTTCGCCAAGTCTAACGGATTTACTGTTCTCCTCAAATCTCACCACAGGGAATCGAATTAATGTACATTTTATTGGCTGTTCTTTAGTCATCGGATTTCCTCCCAGAGCGTCGTCGTCGTCCGGAAGTCTTTGCCAATGTGGCAAAATTTGCCTCCAACTCGCTTGCGTGCAACAAGTGCTCAAATTTGCCAGATTTCATTGGGGATGTTTTATAATGTGCCATGTAGACAAAGACGACATTGTAATGACTGTTTAATTTTTGCACTGGGAATACTTTGGCACGTAATATTCGTAATGTGCACAGGACATTAATTATTCTCTTTCTGGGGAAAGTTTAATAACGCTCTGAGGTTAACTCTAATTTATTTTAAAGCCGCACTGAATGCAAAATGACACTTTTATAGGTCGCAAAATCATTATTTAGGCATGATTTGTAGTTATATTTTAGCAACCTCTCTCGGTAATAATAAATGTTTGACTTGTTATATCTTTTGGATTTAGCGCAGTTTTACACTTTTTTCTCAAAAGAAATATTGTGTATTAGTATCACTATCATTTATAAAGATTTGTTGTTTGTTTTCAGGTCGCTACATATCATTAGACAAAACTGCATACCAGATTTTAAAAATTAATGCTTTATGCATTTATAATTAAAGGAATAATAAAAATTGCTAGGTGGGCTATTAATTTTCTTGCAGTTGTATAATATATTGCTTCATATGTTATTTAATTGATTTATTACATTCAAGGCAATTACGATATTAAAAAGATTTAAATAGATATATAATGAATCAAAATCCTTCCTAATTTAAATTGATATTTATTCTACTAAATACTTTAATGAAAATACTACTTTTTTGTTATTTATCTCAGGATTATTGTTTAATAATTTAAAACAATTAATTTAGTTAAGTAGTTAGCTGAAGACTTAAGCATTTGAAATAATTGCCAAATGTATAGATTAATTTCACTGTCTTAAATATCAAATATTCTATTACCCGCGTCATAGCCGATGTGATAACGCATCCGGCTGCTTCTTCGGATCATGGGTTTGCTCTATGGGCGCGTAGGATGGACTAGGTCCTTTTTCAACCGGTCTAGGTGCTATTAATTGACAACTAATTCACTGAAAACAAATAGTCATGAAAAGTCTAAGTCCGTTGGTTGCGGTTTAGACGGGGGACATGGGGGATGTTCCTTACAGGACGGATATATTTTCAAGGATTCTTCCTCTTTTTCTTCGCCTCAACAATAGTTGCTGATCTAGGTCTAACCAATTGGTTGTACATAATCATAGTTTTTCAAATGCCTTATCTATTCATTTTCCAATCTTTCACAATTGAATGTGATCTTTACGAATCATTATTTGTTAAGATTATGTTGTGATCAGCACCATGAACAAATGATTCTTTATACAGTCTACTTTTTGACAGATTTTTGCCACCGAAACCGAACACACATATTTCAATGAAGACCGTTCCTTTCACAACTTTCCTCTGTATACATTCAATGAATGGCAGCAAATTACTGGTATTAGAAAGATCCGGTTTTTCGTCTTCGATTCTATGCATTCCATCGAAGCTTTGAAAACCTGTCTGGTTGAACGAATAGCATTGACGATACTAGTTGTTCGGCAGTTGAGGCGGAATTAATTTTAAACAAATATTAATTCTAGTTTAATTCTACTTTAATCATTACGCCACCCTGGCGCAGTCAAAGATTAGATTATGTTAAGAAAGGATCTACCATTCACTTACTATTGTTAAGGTAAGGTCACCCGTGTTGGAGCGTATTTTGTTTCGGTAGCGAGAACCTGGCAATACTGAAGGGATCATTTCTGCTGAAAGCTAACCACAAAATCTCTTTTTTTCGGAAAAAAATGGTTAAGTCGTAGAATGGTGAATAATGTTGTATCATATAAGAAAAAGAGATGCTTTGGATTTATTGTGTTTATCTGTCCTATGGTAAATATCTTCTATTTAAATTCAATGAACTTATAATATTGTGTTATGTTTTCCAAATTTAGAATAATTGGCTGAAAATCGAACACTTTTCTTTATGATATTTATTATAGACGTTGTTGTATCGATTTCTCATTATTTATTTTCATATAAGACCAAAAATGTCATTGTCATTTGTACAACAAGTAAAATTAAATGCCATTTTTTATATTTCATAAATTGTGTCAAGGCCTTGCCAAATTGTTTCTAAATATATAAATTAAATGTAAACCCTTTTTATTATCTGATGCTTGAATGCTTTTCAATTACGTTTTCAGATTTAGATTAAGGATACTTAATCAAGTAGAAAATAAGTTTCAAAATAGCGAATATCTTTTGAAGCATGGATAAATTCTATTTCACTTAATGAAAAATAAATTGTTTTAAAGCAAAAAAAAGGTTGATTGTGTTAAATTAAGGGGATTTGAGATAAACACAAATATTTATCCATAATCCTTAAACAGATGGTCATTTAATCTTCTTGACCATTAGCCAATCTTATGAAAGGCTAAAGCGAGATTTTCGAAAAGCTGTTATAAGATAAATTGACAAATCCTCTGGTAAATCTGAAATCAATTAACCCTTAACGCAACCCACACGCACATTGTGCACAAACATATTTTACAATGTCAATTTCTGGAAAGCCTCCATAATAAGAGCCTATAATCTGCTTGTCTGCACCGTTTTGGGATTAATCTGCATCTGTGTAGAGTGTGGGCAAAATGTCTAGGTTATTAATATTTACGGCTGCACAGAAGCCGATAATAATGTGCCGGATACCAATTCAATGGAGAGAGGAGGCCTTTTCGATCCCCAAAGTAGAAATTAAAATTTCCCAGCCAATGTTCCAATGCCAAAGAAAAAGTCGCAATAAAAATAAATTAGAACATCGCACACGACTTGCAGCCATAAAAGGCGACGACGATAAAATATATGTTTTTCAATTTCATCTTGTCGCTGATATGACACGACAACCACACACAGCACTGTGTTTGCAATTTCATGGTCGAGCCTGCATATCATGCATTTTGCGAATTTATGGCTTGTCGAGAATGATTATGATGTGAGAAATTCAACAGAGTTTTGCCAGTGAGAGGAAAGTCAACTCGTTTGATAGACATTAAAAAATTGTTGGGGTAGATTTTTTTCCTAAAAAATTAATTTCGTTTTAACGGGTAAATCGTTTAAAATTATTAAGGGTGCAAGATGTTAAAGACTTAAAGGCAAACACATTTAACCCAGAGCACATCAAAGTGAAATTGATTACATAATTTTTATAAACGTTTTTAAATAAATCTTATGACGATTACATTTCCTAATCTTTTGTTAATTCAAGTCGCATAAATAAACGTATATTAAATTAATGAATTATATTTTATGTAAGATTGGACCAAAACAACCCATCACGTAAGCGTTTTCTACCTACTTTTAAGCTAAAGGAGGCGGACAGGATATATGCGCCAAAGACCCGACATTCGGCACCGGTCACGTGGGTAGTATAGGTCAAACACAGTATAAGGAAAGGGTTTTGGATTAGATGTGGGTAAACAGTTTGTAAGGTAGGGTTGATTTTAATATTTTATGCATTTAAAAAATTAACACAAAACTATAATAAAAATCATCGTTTAGTTAAATTCCTAAATAAAATTAAAAATCTATCTTAAGTTGCTTTCTTGTTTCATTTCCTCATTCTACGATGTGATAGAGGAAACTATATCTTGTCGTTTCTTACTTGCAAACAGGAAATATCATATACTATAATTTGATGAAAATGTGTCATGGTTATCGCGCTTTAATAATATAGAATAATTAATAGTGCTTTAAAAATGACTTTGACTTTTGTAAATAAAAGAACGTAAGACTTTGCCGTTTCTATATTTTGTGAATTTTATAATAGACTTAAAAGAACGAATATTATTATAATTATTCTGGCTGTATGGATGCTTCGTCATTGTCCTTTATGTATACCATGTTATCTTTCGTAGTCTCAACTTATGCCACACATTCTTTTTAGCATAGTCCATCTGACGATATAGGACGTTGTTCATTTGATTTGTTATAATTTCGACGCAATTAATGGTAAATAATACATTGAGATCTTCTTCAAAGCAAATTGTAAACACCTAAAGATTGTAATAATTTAATATTGAATGCATTAAATGAAAAATGAAAAAATTAATTAAATAAACTTTAGGGTTTTCACGATTTTTATATCAAATTATAAGCACATGGATTGTAATAATAATTGTAATAATAACGAACTATTAAATACAATAAATGAAATGAATGAATAATTATTCCGATATTTCATAATTAGTTTAAAATAAATATTACCGAATTCTTAATTCGTAAATGTTGTAATTGATGTAATAATAATATTTGAATTTAATGTAATAATATTACTTTGCAATAATATTAATTCTGAAATTAGAACTTGTACCGAAAAGACCTAAGCTGTAAATTTATTATTATTTTCACTGAAGAACCAGAGTTTTATCCCAAACACAACATTTATAAATAAGTTCCTTATTTTTATTTTCAATAGTTTAATGATCTTGTAGTAAAAATATTATTTCCCATACTTAAATTCCAAAAATTACTAATGAAATCGTATTGAATATGCGTATGGTCATAAAATCATTTTATTTCGCATTCTTAAGTGCTTCCGCTTTCTACTAGCATTTCTAAGAAATTTATTATTAATAACAACATTTACAACTTCCTCGTGGTTTTTAAATTCACAATCTCCAACTTAGTG
>JXOV01000565.1:4089-21046 GCA_001014945.1 Clogmia albipunctata | reverse complement strand
CACACATTCCTAACATAAATAACTATTAGACAATTTTGTTAAATGTTAGATATGTTAATTAATTCAGAATGAATTTGAATTCAAGTACAAATTTTATTCTGACTATAAACCAATATTGAGTTCTATCTATCACTGTAAAGTTCAAGAGAACTACCGAAAAGATAAACTTGTATATTTCTTGGAGAAATGGAATATTGAGACCGTTAAATAATGCAAAGCGAGTTACAAGTAACTATTTGTCCATTTTATTTTGTCGTTTAGTGTATTTAGGGTTGGTCCTTGGACAATATCGTTTATCACCAATAAATATCCGTTCTCGAATGGCATTCGGGCAGGCAGTCAGCTCTGAGAATTTGTGTCACAATTTCGGCGTCTGGCTATCTGTTTTCCACTACATTTTATTATTATATTTCTGTACAAGGTGCTGGGCCGACGACGGCAACGACAACAAGGTACCTGTCCGCTTGATTGGTGTTCTTCTCGTGTAGTAGTTATCCAATCGTGTCGATTAATGAAAACGACAATATTGTCAACACAGAAAAAGGTGGCAGAGTTGATTGTTTATTGATTACTGTGCGGAAAAGAAATTTTTCGTGAAAATTCTGGGTCATTATAATAAAAGCACACAAGTTGGACGATAAGGTTGTGTTGGGGGGGAATTTTAGTATTGTTCACAGAGAGACTGACTGATTAGGATAAGAAGGACGAGAGTATCAGTTTGGTTTTACCGGCGGCAAAAGCGATTCGTCGTCGTCTACTCTAGGGAGAGGAAAAAGCTGAGTGAAAAATTACATTTGATTGATTTTAAACAAGCTTTTGGCCATGTAAACCATAGTCTAAACTAAACAGTTGTGCGGATAGTAGTGATATGTGTGCTGTAAATGTGTTGAGGTGTGGCAATTAAGCGAAATAATGTAGAGTGAAGAGGTTCGTTCTGCTCCAGAAAAATAATAATTATAAAATTAGTAATGTGTTTGATTTGATTGTGGCTAGATCGATAGGTGGTTGGTTGTGTGGGACTTGTTTTAAATAAATATAAAAGTTTTTAGTTGTTGAAAAGTGTGTTTGATAAAGGAAATTGTTCTTATTCTTTAATAGAGCTCCGCCACCTGAAAATGATCCAAAAGTGAGAGAGATTCGCACGGTGTTTCGTCAAAATAATCGCTGAAGCGGTATCATCATTTCATTCCGCTTCCTCCATCACTCCACCTCCACGCTCGCCGCTCGCTGCTTATAATCTCGACATACACGCACGAGACAACGGGGCATAGCCACATCTCTCATCCCAGGTTGAAATGAGTGCAATTCCATAAAAATGTACTGAAACTACAAATATTTTATATGGGAAACGAGAGAAGAATTATATCGAAGCATATCGCAATGAAACACAAAAACTACTAGTCGAATTTAATTTTAATAAGATAAGTATTTTAAGTAAGATTCTTTTAAAGAATTGAAAAATAGAGGGAAAGAGTAGTGGAGGCATAGAGAGACGAGAAACTTGATCTTTCCATATTTATCGTAATAAATTCAATTTATATATATAAAGTTATTTAAGATTGAAGTTGAACGTTGGTTGTCATTGAGAGTGAAACTCACCAATACAATTTTTTGGAGGAGAACAAGAAGTCGTGTATAAATACCACAACAACAAAAAATCGGATTTATTGGACCAAGCAATGACATTGACCACGGCTATGGAGGAGGCAGCAACAGCACCACCACCACCAGTTTCAGTGACTAATAACCATAATAACAAAAGAACGTGTTCCACAATGGAGGCAAACAATAATAATGTTTCGGCGGTGAATAACAATAATAGTAGCAACAATGGGGCATCGGGCAGTGCCGGCAAAACGGCTGAACCGCTGCCCACGTCCGAATTGCATCTGTTGGCCAAACTGGAAGCGGCCAATAAGTTGATAGAGAGCGACGCAAAGAGCTTGAACTCGTTACAAAGTTCGGCGCACAGTCGTAAAAGTTCCGATACCAGTCAAATTAGTTTCAATTCGGAGGAGGATATATGGTCGACGTGGGCTAGTATTGTGACGGATTGGGAGGGCAGTTTGAAGAGGAAGAATCCCTGTGTTAGGGAGTTGGTAAGAAAGGGGATTCCGCATCATTTTCGGGCAATCGCCTGGCAGCTTTTGTGCGGCGCGAGTGAGCATGACAAGAAGCAGTATGCGGAGTATATTAAGGCGACATCGGCCTGCGAAAAGGTCATCAGGAGGGATATTGCGAGGACGTACCCGGAGCACGATTTCTTCAAAGAGAAGGACGGTCTGGGGCAAGAGGCTTTGTTTAATGTCATGAAGGCGTACTCGCTTCATGATAGAGAGGTGGGGTATTGCCAAGGGTCGGGATTCATTGTGGGGCTTCTTCTAATGCAAATGCCTGAAGAGGAAGTGTTTGCAGTGCTCGTCCAAATCATGCAACAGCATCGAATGAGGGACATGTTCAAGCCGTCGATGGCGGAATTGGGATTGTGTATGTACCAATTGGAGAACCTAGTTCAGGAGCATCTCCCCGAATTGCACGTTCATTTTCAATCCCAGGGATTTCAGACGACAATGTACGCCTCTAGTTGGTTCTTAACCCTCTACACAACGACCCTTAGCCTCTCCCTAGCCAGCAGAATTATGGACGTGTTTCTTAGTGAAGGCATGGAGTTTATCTTCAAAGTGGCGCTCGCTCTCTTGACCCTAGGCAAAGAAACCCTCTTATCCTTGGACATGGAGGCGATGCTTAAGTTTTTCCAAAAGGAGTTGCCCCAAAAGGTGGAAAGTGATCCGGAATCACTGTTCCAGTTGGCGTACAACATGAAAATCAACACGAAAAAGATGAAGAAGATGGAGAAGGAGTATGCGGATCTCAGGAAGAAGGAACAGGAGGAAATGGTCGAATTAAGGGTGAGTGTTAATTTGTGTTTGTTAAGTATTGTTTCTACTACTCGTTAAATTTTACTTTTATTGTTATGGGCCGAGGAAATTAAATTTCTAATGGCGAATTAAATTAATTTATTTTAGGCTTTTAATATAAACTACAATTAAAGGTAATTTTTATAAATGAAAACGTTCTATATTGGGAAAATATTGCGATTGTTTTTAAAGCGAGAGATTTTAGACACGATTAAGATTTTTTTTAATGAAATGATTTTTCCGGGGAGAAGTATTTTCAGTTTATATTTTATTTATTTTAAATTAGCGTGTTTACTATTTTTTAAAATAAATATTGAGAAAATGATAAATCATAACTTTAAAAAGGGAACATGTATATTATACAGTGTGAATTGAAGTTATAGCCGCACCCGTTTATCCTTGATATCTCTGGAACCAAAAGAAACTGGATCTTCAAATTTACACACGGAATATTTCTTTACAGATTATAATATAATCACTTTTGCAAAAAAAAACCGCAAATGCCGAATGGGTCAGCGTTATAGCNTATACAGTGTGAATTGAGGTTATAGACGCACCCGTTTATCCTTGATATCTCTGGAACCAAAAGAAACTGGATCTTCAAATTTACACACGGAATATTTCTTTACAGATTATAATATAATCACTTTTGCAAAAAAAAACCGCAAATGCCGAATGGGTCAGCGTTATAGCCGCACCCCCTTTTCTCAGTTATTGGGCATTATATAAACAATCTATTGATGAGGGTNTAGTTACACAATCCGAAATATATCCAGAATTGCGAAAATTTGGATCGCGATATCATATCACGCCGGCAGTAGCTCACATTGAGAGCCTAAAAACCCTGATTTCCTAAAATGAGGAAAAAGTATTCAAAATATTTGAATTCAATTAATGTAATGATGGCTATCGAAAACTGTGCTCATTTTGCATTGTGGATGATAATATGGGCACAATAGGACAGCTAATAAAGTCACAGTTACGGGTAATATTTTCTGACATAGCGAGTTTTTAGGGTATTATGCTACGCAGCTAACAAACGGCTCGATGGATTCAAGCCAAACCATATTAAAATAAAGATTATTAAATTCCCTATAAATTGTCCATACATAGTTTTAGAGTTGAACTGCTATGTTCGAGTCATTTTGGCACTAATGAAAATGATTAATTTGCTCAATTTTGCTTCATTTTTGTTCCATACATTAATTATGCAGATATTTTTGAGTACGTTCATGGCCAAAATGTCTAGAACAAATTTGAAGATTCAGCTTCTTTTGGTTCCAGAAATATCAAGGATAAACGGGTGCGGTTATAACTTCAATTCACACTGTATACTTGCAATTGAACTGGAATTTCAAAAATGTGAGGGAATTTTTCTGATTTGGCATTGTAAGGTTTTTAAAGCGCAAAATATCAAAACTTATAGTGTGATAAGAATGTGATATTTTATTAATTTATATATTTATTATTTTTATAAACTCAACGAAAACAATTAAATGAAATTATGGTCATAATTGAGATTATTTATTTGCCATTTATCACGTTTTCAAATTGACATCTGTTTCCGTATCATCAGCACCGGTAATAGAAGGTCGAATATAGTATTAAAAACTACACCGGAATTTAGATTGATAGTGTAGATCATTAACCGGATAATTTGAATAATTTTTTGGCAATTCCGTATGAGAAGTACCTCATTTTTTCATCGAGCTCAGTACGTGAAATTCAAGTTCACAGAATGAGTGAAAAAGTAATATTTTGAAACTTAATATATTTATTCAAATGTTTATCGAATTATTTATTATTTCAAACTATTAACTTGGTTTGTTCTAATAGCTAGAACTAATTCGATTTTAAGTAAATTTTTCAAATATCCATTAAACTGAATCTGGGGGTGTATTGTGTAACTTTCTCGTTACTCTTGTGTGAGAAACCATTTAAAAGACGTTTGAGGTCCTTAATTTGAGGTTCTTAAAATGAACCGAGTAAATATTATTATTTTCACTTGTTGTTTTTTACACAAATCTAGAATTAAAATTAATGAATACTTTCCAATAATTTTATTGGTTTTTAAGTTAAAATGTTCTTTTATGACAATGGTAGTATTCATGAAGACGATATTAATTTTGAATAGGTTCGAACTTTGATATAGTTTTTTTTACCTTTAGTTGGTTGTCTTTATAAACTTTTTTAACATTCCTTTTAGGTTTAAATCATTCTCAAAATATCTAATCTATTTTACTAGTTAGAACATTCATTGTCTTCTAATTGAAAATACAGATAATCGGTTCGATTTAACAAAAACTTAAACTTCAAATGACACTTTAAAACGTCTTCTCTCACAAAAGTTTCGAACAATTTACACAATACACCCCCTGAAAGAGTTCAAATTCGATTAAACTTTGTGCCAAATTTCGAAGAATAGTACATATTATATCTTATTTTGTAACATAAGTCTGTAATTACTCATATATTGAATTTTTCCGTAAATTTAGTCAAAATTAATTGTAAGATGTTGGTAGAAAGAATTTTTAATGATCAAATATTTTTTTAGCTTACTATATTCAATTTTTATATTTTGACTGTCAAAACCACAAGAACAATCTGAAATAAAGTTTTGAACTTCTATTTCAAGATAAATTTTGAAGTAAAGTAGCAAAGAATTACTCGTATCAATTTTGTATAAATTATAATTTGTTAAATATTTAGTAATTGAATTACAAAAATAACAGCATGTTAGTCATGTGTGAATTGGTTATTTTATTAATCATAAAACAAACATTACTCATAACAAACTTTTAGCGCACGCATTTGTGTCATAAATAACTAATATTAAATGATTTTATTTGTGTTAATTAAAGCAGATAATTTTTAGGAAATGCCATTTTAAAAACATAAACATTTGTACTAAACCATGAAGAAGAAACGACCAAATTTGGCTAAATTATATTTATTTACACGGTACAATCAATAATTTTAATTAAAATTTTGTTAAAACTCAAATTTAAGGTTTACTAGAAAATCTGATCACTGCCATTATTTTATTGAAGATGCATCTTAAGTATACTGTTTTAATCGTATTTTAAGGACAAAATTTCAATTTGAAAATCAAATGTCTTTTTAGGACGACATTTTGTTGTAATCAATTGTGTACAAACTACAAACTGTCAAGTTTGTGAATAAAACAAGTTGGTTACTAAGATTGATTTTAAATTGGACTATGAAATTTCCAGTCACAAATACATTTAAAAATAATGGACAAAAAGATTAAATGAGGTTTTGACTGATTTGTATGAAATTTGTCCCTTGTCCCACCGGGTTTTGGACTATTTTATCGTGATCATTTTTCGTTTTTAATTGTTTTATTCGCGTTGAAATCAAAACAGTAACTAATAAATGCAACATTTTTATTTTAGATTAATACTTTAACAATATATTTTATAATGTTTCAGAGATTACGAAGCGAGAATAGACTGCTAAAGAAACGAAACGAATTATTGGAGGCCGAGAGCTTGGAACTGGCCGATCGGCTAGTTCGAGGACAAGTGTCTCGGGCCGGGGAGGAGGAGACGAGCTATGCAATTCAAACGGAGTTGTCCGCTCTGAGACGTTCCCATTTGGAGATCTCACATCAGCTAGAAACTGCCCACGAGGAAATCAGAGGTCTCAGTTTAAGACTTCAAGAAAACGTAAGTGTTTTGATCTAATCTAATTAAATGCATCAATTTAATTGTCTGCAATTTATCTATTATATCTTTAATTAATGCAATCCAGGATATGTCTATCGACTCAGTAAGTTTGTGTGATAAACCGGTTTGGATTTATGCTTATTTGGATCATAAAAATATGTGTTTTGTTTAAACCAGTTTTTATAACTCAAAATTAATATGTAATTCATTATTTTTGGAAATAATTTAAGTTTTTTAAAAATTTTTTTTGTTAATTTGTTTATTTTGAAGTTAATGCTAAATTATTAATCCGACATTGTTCAAATAATTTATATTGAAATATTGTTGTATCCCTTTATTTTCATTAAAATTATTTCTCGCCTTTGCATTATTGTAACACAATGCAAATTCTAAAATGACAATTTTACAGGAGAGCAAGGAAACGAATATCAGTCACATAGAATACGATAAATCGTCTGACAAATATCCGGTCTTTACAGCTTCTTTTATAAAGAAATTCGTTTACAATATTCGCCTAGATAGTTTCTGCCCAATTTTTAATAGAATCAAACTTATATTTTGTTTTGATTGGGTTTGGAAAGCGAGCGTTTTGCCAAATTTCTGAATAAACAGAGCAATATCGCATCGAAGAGATCATCACTGCAGAGCAGTGTTTGATGCTGTTTAATCGATAACCAAATCAAATTTTTTATCATTTTGTAATCAATGATAAAGTATTAGACCAGTGGTACCAATCAGCCACGATTAATCAAAACATTGAAAACGTAGTCCTGAGGCTTTTTTTGTAGACGTTGCCTGTAAACTCAACAGAAACTGTTCTAAACGATAAACAAAATTTTCAGTCGACACTCGAAACTGATATTTTAAACATGAGGATACTCCTTCTCACGTGGCAGTCCTGAGTGGAGCTACAGTTACGTCCTTGTTTCCATGCATAAAGGACATGCTTCTGGTTGCGTCTAGTCTATGTACTAGATTTAATCTTTAAATAACTTTCTTTATGTTAATTTATTATTAAAGTTTTATAATATTTTATTAATTTTATTGTTTAAATGCAAATTTAATGATTTTTAGAAGATCGATCAATTGGAAAAAAATTGAGGAAAATATATGGGTGACAAATCACCAAATATATCTGAAAAAACAGTCCAATTTAAAAAATCGTCAAAAACTGCCTCTTTCGGTCGCATTTGTCAAAAATAGTCAACTGTCGTAAAAGGACGAAGTGCAATTCTTATAGGTAAAAAGCCTCATACTCAAATTCACCACCCTTTCCAATTGATTGGAATAAATCTAGACCTTTAAAGTCGATGGCAAATGATAATAGTGCTAAACCCTGACGAAAAACAACGTAAAGAAATAATAATATTAAAATTATATTTGTATACGAAACCAATACTAATGCAAATAAATGGATTTAAATTAAAATTTTGGTAAAACTCAAAATTTAAGAAGGTTCGCTCTAAAATCTGATTACTGCCATTATTTTATTGATGACACATCTTCCGGATTCTATGTGCACAGCATTTCAAAGAAAAAAATCCATTTTAAATTTAATTCATTTAAAGCGAACAGAAGGTAAGGCGCACAGTCAGACGCTGTAAAACAGTCTTTTTTATGAATTTTCCATGCTTTGCTTCTAGCTGGCGCAAGTTAAATATCTTTAGTCGTGTAAAAAGAATAGCACTCAAAACAAAAATCTAAGAGCCTCATCGTAAAAAGTTGAATAAGTTTACAAAATCGTTCTCACATGTTTTCATAAAATTAATTTATTTTAAAAGAAAAGTTTTGTTTAAGTTTGAATTTTATGACATTTAATATATTTTTTTTCATTAAATTAACTCTTGTTTGGTTTTTGATTAAAAACCATTTTGAAATCAAAATTTAATTGGGTTTTACCTCTATTTGCTTCTAAATTATAGAATAACTCTCATCAAAACTCAATAGACGAGTTGTGTTTAAAGGAGGAGGCTTTGAAGCAACGGGACGAAATGGTGACCTGTTTGCTGGAGGAGTTGGTGAAAGTGCGACAGGGATTGGCGGAGAGTGAGGACACAATACGAAATCTGAAGACGAAAATCCAGGAGTTGGAGGAGGACAAAAAGACGCTGCGGGAGACGACACCGGACAATTCTGTGGCCCATGTGCAGGACGAATTGATCGCAAGTAAATTGCGAGAGGCAGAGGCGAGTTTATCCCTGAAGGATTTGAAGCAGCGGGTGCAGGAGTTGAGCACCCAGTGGCAGAGGCAATTGATGGAGCAGAGGAATGAGACGCAGCAGGCGCCAGATTCAACGCCCAAGAAGCTGATGTTTTGGGAGGCGGGCAGTGGGGGTAAATCGCACGAGCAGCAGAAATTGGAAGAGGACTTGATGACGACTAGGATTAGGGAAATGGAGACCTTGACTGAACTGAAGGAGCTGAGATTGAAGGTCATGGAGCTGGAGACTCAGGTGCAAGTGTCGACCAATCAGCTGAGGAGGCAGGACGAGGAGTATAAACGACTGAAAGATGAGCTGGACTCGGCGATGACTAGGGAAAAGGAACAGGCGAACAAGGCCAGGGAGCAGCAACATAGGTAATTAGAGAATTATTCCGTTAATTAGACCAGTTATTATATTAATTTCGATTCCAGGAACTTCAATTTCGAATCTCGCATGAAGGACGAATTAATGAGTGTCAAAATTAAATTTACGGAACAAAGTCAAACGGTAGCTGAGCTTAAACAGGAGATTTCGAGACTGGAAATGAAGGTAATTAGTTGCGTTTTTTTTATTTTAAATTATATTTTTCGAGGAAAATTTATTTTAATGAGGCTTTTAAAAGTTTTAATTGGGGTAGTTATAAAATTTCCATGCTTTGAAATGAATATAAATTATTTAAAAATTGTTGTATATAACACATGAATTAACTTTTGATTAAATTAAATAAAAGTTAAATTTTTTCTCTAAAAATTGATTTCGCATGGTATCGTTAAAATGTTTCTTCAATGTCGAATAACTATAATACAGAGGATAAACAATGTGGAGTATATAAACCTTATCGCATGAGTTTGAACGATTTGTTAAACAAATTCCTTAAATTCTACAGGGACTAATTTATATCCTTAATAATATTATAAATATATAAATGTTGATAACTGTAGCCATAGAAATGGAATTGGAATTAATAGTGAAAGTTCATGCGATGCGTTGGCAAATTCTCTACGGACACATAAATTGATTTTTCTCTTTCGATTGATTTTTCGGTTTTGGAATATTTTTTTTATATTTTCTATAGTAAACTCAAATTGATTATTAATAAGATTAAGTTCATCTAGAAACTTTATATTCGTATATACCTCGCATTGTTGCTCTACTATAGTTATTTTTAAAGTACATATTAAATTCAATAATTCTATTAAACAAATTCATATAAATAAATTGTAATTTATCTTTTTTTATTCTTTTGTTTAGTAAAAAATGAATGTTTATAGTTTCTAAGGAATGTGTGAATTTGAGGTTTTTAAATCAATTTTTATTAGTTCGTATTCCAACACACTGACGAAGGTGTAATATAAATTTTACACATTTAGCGATAAATAAATATTTTTGAAAAATCGCCCCTATATTTCTAATGGAAATTTTAAACTTTAATATTAAACATGTTTTTAATAAAAAGTAATTTTATTATGAGTATTGTTTCACAACAAAACGGACTATTCAAATCTGAGTTTAACGTTTTAAAAGAGATACACTTATCGGATTTCTCTTTAAAACAGAACATCACAGATTGTTTCAATTTAACGTATTAATTAAAAGATAACGTCTTATTTCCCATGTGCGAGTAAGAGAAACAAGATATAGCTTTCTCCATCTTTCCATGGAATGAGAAAAAGAAAGAAAAACAATGTGAGGGAGACAACAAATTTTAAAAATTTTATTTTATGAAAACGAATGTTCTTTTTCAATTGTTGTGTTAACTTATTTAAAATGCATCAAATTTGGTATAAAACACGTTCGATGAGCACTATTAAACACTCAGGCCTGCTTGAAGTGGTTGGAGGTTAGATTGGGTTTGACGATAATATGAGTGTAATGTTGGTTTTTGTGTAATTTCTAAAATTTCTTAAATAATCTTGTTCACAATTCCTAGTCATTTCTACATTTTCTCCATCTCATCATAATGCGACTGAAGATTAAATCAAGTAATTGATATTGCGATAGCAATAAGTTAGTTAGAGCCAGTAACTGTGATAGGGAGGGAAAGTTAGGCCGATTTACGAGAAGGGTATATGTCTGTCACCGGGTGATACGTTTTCGGGCATCGTTACAATGATCTTATTCAGATATTTATATACGAATAAGGGCTATAATCCCCGATCCGGTTCTATGACCAACCTACCATAAACCAAACGATTTTTTCATTCCTTTTGTGAACTTGATGTGAGATTGATTAAAAAAAAGAGACTTCACATTCAAGAAGTTGCTTTCTCATTAATATTAATATTGAATAGTTATTTATACAACAAGGTCGATAAGATAGGGCATTATTAAACACAAGGGTTGGTTTAAGCCACGAGCGTAGCGAGTGTCTTAAAGAAAGACCGAGTATTTAATAATGCTTATCGACCATGTTTTATACAAAATTTTATGCATTTTTAAATAAATTAACACCAAAATTAACAAAAACATTCGTTGTCCTAAAAATTAAATTTAAATATTTTGTCTCGCTCACATTGTTTTCATTTCCGTTTTCTAATTCTAAAAGAAAATGTCGAAAACAATATCTTGCTTATCTTTCTTTCACATGGGAAATATTATCCATTATTGAATTGTTTTAAATTTAAAAGAATGAAAAACAGTTGATTTAAATTAATTTGTTCTAATTTAAATTTAAACCATCCGGTAAAACAGTCAAAACACACTCAAATACATCCGCAAATACAGTTAAACCCTACATAACAAAGCTAATGTACATATAAATTTGATTGATTTCTTTCACGGAGGTCACACATTAATAAAAAAGAAAAAGCACGTGGCCTTTAAGGAATTCTTTAAAGCACTTTTGCTAAAATAACGACTTTGATAGAACAAATTTGAGTGTCATAATATCAATTTTAAGCTACAAAAATGCATAAATTAAATTATAGAAAAACATAATGTGATATAAGTTTAAAAATAATCTTTATTAAATTATGTAAAATTCTATTATCATTTTATATTTATCAATTTCAGAATTCTGAAATGTTGGCTGAGGGAGAGCTGCGCTCGAACATGGATGAATCGGATCGTGTGAGAGACCTTCAAGACAAAGTGGCCGAGTTGAAAGCTGAGGTAAAATCGAAACTAATGAATTGATAAGAGAAATAAAATAGGAATTAAGATGCCGATCGCACCGAATCACTTGTAAATAGTCATTTTGAGTGCTTGATCTTGTTGGTTCTTTCAAGAAGGCGATGCCAACGATTGAAAGAAGCAAAAAGTCTTTAACCGATTGTCTCTACTACTAACAGTGTTTCCATTGATGAAATGTGAATAATTTTGGTCTCAATTTCGATGCAGTTTCCGACGCCAATTACCAGTCCCGAGACTGAGCCTTGGAAATGGATCAGCTAAATAGCTTTTAACAGCCACACTCCCGCTCTTAACCATACATAAAAATAAGGTCACTATCCCCACTAACATTGTCATTAAACGCATGCACTTTCTTTCGTTTTGTTGCATTTGTTTCGTCAATTTGTTGTTTGCATTGAATCATATTAATCCGTTATTATTGTAGGTGAAATTTTTGTGCCCAATTAACAGGTGTTCTGCTGTTGTTGTGTACGTGGTTGAGTGTGAATCAGTTCTTGACATCATCCACGTAATTATGGGTAGTGTCTTGAGTGATAATTACTTGAGGGTGACGTCAGAACTGTGAATTTTTACTGTTCAAGTGTAATGATCGTTGCAAATGGAGCTGATTTTAAATATTACCTGTTCTGTAAATTTGTTAGCATAAAAGTGATAATTAATACCAGTTTTTGACTGTGTGAAATATATAATTGATATTTAGATGCAATTTTGCCTTCAATTTTAATATAACAAGATGAGAAGATGTTAACACTATTAATATCTAATATATTTCACGTTTTATTTGTTATAAAATAACTAATAGATTAACTAGATAATAAATTAAACTAATTACATAAATATTGACATTTTCCCATAAGCCAATATTATTATGTTATCATATTATTTGAAATTAATCTATGGATAGTTTACAAAAATAATTGAAAAGCCTCTTTTAAGATTAATTTTATATGAAAAAATATTGGTCAAAGCATTCATTGGAATTGACTGTTTACTAAAATATTACGTTTATGATAAAATAACGTAACAAATTTTTGTGCTAATTGATAAAAATACGTAGGGAATGTCTAATTATAAAAGTATATTAATTACATATATTTATTTGGACACTATTGGTACTATTTAGTACTAGTGAAGACTTTCATAGCTTTTCCTCCACATAACTAATATTATCATTCTCATTAAAAATCTAATTTCGGTTTGTTTATTTAATAGTTTTTATTTAAATTTTTTTATATACAATCGAATTAAATTTATAATAAAATTTATTTGTAATCCCATTTCTAAGCGGTTCTCTTAAATACATGTATAAAAAGTATTTATAGATCTTCGTTTGATAAATTTATTTCAAAACATTCTAATAGTTATTTATACAACAAGGTCGATAAGATGGGGCATTATTAAATACAAGGGTTGGTTTAAGCCACGAGCGTAGCGAGTGCCTTAAATAAAGCCCGAGAGTTTAATAATGCTTATCGACCGTGTTTTATACAAAATTTTATGCATTTTTAAATAAATTAACACCAAAATTAACAAAAACATTCGTTGTCCTAAAAATTAAATTTAAATTTGTTGTCTCGCTCACATTGTTTTCATTTCCTTTCTAAGAAAATGTTGAACGCAATATCTTGCATATCTTTCTGTTACATAGGAAATATTATCCGTTAATGGATTGTTTTAAATTTAAAAGGATTTGATTTATTACTACTTTGAATTAATTTCATTTTAAACCATCCGGTAAAACAGTCAAAAACATACACATACATCCGTAAATACAGATAATCCCTACATACCAATACTGACGTACATATAAATTTGATTGATTTCTTTCACGGAGGTTATACATTAATAATAAAGAAAAAGCACGTGGGCTTTAAAGAATTCTTTAAAGCATTTTTGCTATAATATCGATTTTGACAGAACAAATTTGAGTGTCATAATATTAATTTTAAGCTACAAAAATGCATAAAATCATTTAAAGGTTGTGTTTTTTTAATTACATATAATTCTATTGTGGATTATTTGAATAATAAATAGTAATCCAATTACTTATTTCTAAATTTTTTTTAATAATTGGATACCAATATGAGTCATTTTAAATAAATTATTATTTTATTTAGAGATTAATGAACAGTATTTTTTAGTTTCATTTAAATAATAAATTGCAGGAAATTTATTTCAAAACATTTGAATAGCACGTGTAGGTTGTTGTTTTCAATACTAATAGTAAAATTAGATTGAAAAATGGGTATAACAAATGGCAATTATTTTGGGTTTTGTTTTCATGTAATATTATTTTTAAAAATTTTAAGTTTTAGAATAAAGTGTAATCGAATAAATGCAATACTTCAAAGGGTGATTTTTGCACAAAATAATTAAATGCTATTTACAAATTAGTACATTTTTTAACAAATAAATTGTGTAGTCAATTTATTTGAATAGATTGTAATCTTTTTATGACAGTTTGTTGTTTTCGAAAACTGGAACCCAAAAGGCAGTTTTTGATCATTTTTACTGGACAGGATGTATTATTTTAGATAATTCGGTGGTTTAAAAGAACTCTTGTTCTTTTAAAAGCTTGATATAAATTGATTAAAATAACAAACATTTTGTACATTTCTATACAATGTATAAAATTAATAATCCTTTTGAATATCTTTTAAAAATTTAAATAACTAAGACTATAATAAATATGGTCAATTTAAATACCTGCAATACAATAAACCTAGATACTTATTAAATAATCTGGCAATGATTACAATTTTCGTCATGCAAATGAGAATTTCTGTTTAATTAATATACTCTGAAATATAAACTAAAATATAAATAAGAAACACCTGCCAGAAAAAGGATGTTAGTGTATTCTGATTTACTTAATAATATATTCAAAAGAAATAATGTAGGTAGATGTAGATGTCAAAAATTTTAAATCGATTTCATTATGTATGTCATACTTTAGAACTTTTCATTTTTACATTTCTTAATACATTGTTTCATTTTTAAAGATAATATCATGATTGGTGACAATGAATGATCTTTCTTTAATTTTTTTAATTATGCTAATTTTGTTTATTATTATAGTATAAATTGTAATCATTATCCATTATTTTGGCTTTAAAATTTATATTATAGAATGAAGTTTAGTTTTAAATGGTTTAAAATTTAAGCACCTTAATAATCCCCTTTTTTGGAGACATCGATTTTAATTAGATTTGTATTTCTCTATATGCTGTTATTTTAGTTGGCCGCCATGAAGAGTCGAAACAACAGTTTTAATTTGAAGAAGTTGAAAAGCGAATCAATACAGTCGATAGACTCGTCCGAGATTGACTTTAATGAGATCCAATTAAGGAAGGACAGTTGCGCTAGTGCGGGTGGCGGCGGCGGAGGTTCGTCCTCTTGACGGACGTTCTACGGATACCCGGGAGGAGTTTTATTAGCGACGACAACAACACACTTTTATACAATTAGCCCTAGGAACTAAATGTGAATCTGATTGAAGGAAAGAAGCTATAGAAAGGAATGAAAAAATGGTAGAAGAGGGATGAGATAGAGGGAGAGAGAGAGAGAAAGGTACTTATATGTTTGTTTTTATATTTTATACAATATGATTAAGCGCAAGACCAGCAACGTGTTTGTGTCAGTATTGTTTGCAATTTCCATCCATTTTATTTGTGTTAATTTATTAATGATTTTTCTTATTTAAAAAATACATATTATGTATATTTCCGATATTTTTATTTTGGTATAATTCAACTAAATGCATTGATAACCGCGCAATTATTGGCCACAAGATTTTAGATAGAGAGCTATAGAGTACTATTTATGCGGGCGGTCTCAAAATTGTAATAAATTTGTATTTCAATTTAATATAATGCTGCATGTTTAGATGGATTTTTAAAAGAGAATAATTCGAAAAAAGTATTTAGGAAAATTATCAAAAAAAAGACGAAGCGGGGAACGTTTCTAAAATTAAATCTTAGTAAGCATTCAGAATGTGTCAAATTGTCATAGGAGAAATCATTTTATTTACCCATATAGCCTATAGTAATTATTAATTAATAGCCTAATCAAGTAGAGAAATCACATTCCGACTTTTATTACTTAAAGTATAGAGTGGCAATTTTTGCATTAACTGAAAAGGATCATAGTTGGTTTATGAGGAGAAGAAGACGAAGAAGAAAAACAAAAGCATACAAGTGATTTAAAAAATCTTTTTTAACCCTTTACTCCTTCTTAATAAGTTTAATGTGAACTCCCCATTGGCAATATTGTGTTTGATATTACAAGCTAATCAATCACTAGTGGAAAATATCTATAAATATATAATTATTTATTACTGTTATTGTGATATATTTTGCGAGTGTGTGGAGTGGTCAGTGCAAACTATGATGAAGAAAAAAATGAAATAAAACAAAATAGAAAATGGACGACTGTTTGCTGTCAATCAGCCCCACTCATTTTTATAAATCCAAGAGTATTGTTTTTATTATATCGATGACGATGTTATTTAATTACCTATTTTTCTTATATACCTAATTACTTAGCTGTACTTTATCCAGACTACGAATTGAATGTGTTTTCATATAAAGTAAATAAAATTAAATTGCATAACCCTGCTGTTTGTTTTGGTAATTGAAAAAGTGATTTTTATTGTTTCGGACTTGGACGACACTGTTTAGTGATGCGTTTAAATTAACCCACTCCGAGAGGGTAATGGCAATTTCAAGTTCATTGTCAATAAATGTCAATCAACTGGGTCGGGAAGACAGGAAATGATAAATTAAAGTAATGCCATTGGTAATTGGTTCTTCAAATCGTGTCTTCAGAAATTGGTCACAAAGGTGAGTAGAACTATTTAGATTAAATTACATATTAAGTTAATAATAATCTCATACTTTCATTAAAAGATGCCATTAAAATTATTGGCAGAAATATTTGATATGTACAGTTGCGAGAAAATTAATAGCCCACTCAGCTCAATTTTTAGTTTTTCCAGAGTAAGTTTTCGGAGCAA